>APFE030534317.1:53290-78830 GCA_000404065.3 Pinus taeda | reverse complement strand
TCCACACCCTTTATCTTAGCTTCTATTAGCTTTTGTGAGAGTGACATTTGTTGCACTTGGTCTTGTAATTTTGAAATATCATGTAGCATTTCTTCCTCTTCTTCATGAGTCATGCTAGAGCTCTCTGATTGCTTACTAGGTGTTTGAATTTTCTTTCCTCGGGGCATCAGTTACCAATAATAATGCTCTACTATTCCCTTTGAATTCCTTTAAAATAAATTTTCAAACCAAGCTTAAGCAAAAATTTAAAAAAATCTACACACCTTTTTTCACTTTGTAGGAGCTCAATATTACCTCTAATGTATCTCTGTAATTTCAGATCATCCATTTCTAAAATTTCAAATTGTAGTAGCCCTCTGTTTCATCTTTCCAATGCTAGTAGTCTGATCCAAATTGGATTCTCCAAGGAAGAGTTATGCCAAATCTCCCATAGTGACCTGATTATAGACTAGTTCAGTAGAGTGAACTTGTACGACATGCCACGTGCCCCTGTTTCGACCTTTGGCTCTAAAAAATATATACAAGAAATTGCAATCTGTCCTCTTTCTGTACCTTCTTACGAAACTTCAATCTGATGCTCAGAGAGAAAGCTATGACGTTTTTCCCCAGGCGACCTGTTTGGAATGTAATTTAGGAGTCTGCAAAAAGGCCAACTTCCTCAGAACATATCTCCGCAAATATACTATTAAAACCTCTGAAATTTAGACCCAAGGTTCAGTGCGATTTCATCTCAAATGGGTTCTTTTTTTTACTTTTGAAACGTCGCAGAAAAAAGTTATAGTGAAAATTCCACGATGACCTATTTGGAGCAATGAAACCCTAGAATTGAAACCTCTGATACCAAATGTTATGAAACTAGCTCACAAAAAGATAGAAAAGATAGATCAACACCTTAGAATTCAGCCTCTTCGAGTGGGAAACCTCCTTTACATTACACAAATGAATGATTCTTTGATGATTTAAATGAAAAAACCTCATTTCTATATATAGGAGTCTAAGGAGTCACAATATAACCCAGCCGACCTAACAATAATAATACAAAGGCATAAAAATAACAACAGAGGGATTCTATGGGGCACAGTAATAACAATATGGGGACAATAGGGTCACAACAATATTAATAATGGATATAACTATAGTAGTAATGTGGTAATTTCTAGTATTATAGGAACCTAACAGATAGCGGAAGGATCCTCCTGATATCTACCCCGATTCTTGAAGGAGGACTTCCTAGTAGCTATTGGATGTACAAAAAGATCAATGAAATTTGTGTATGGATATGGGGAATCATACTTATGTATCAGAGGAGTCCAATAAATTACTGACCTAGGATGACCTTTAGTGTCAAACTTTTGGAGAGTGAAAGGGAACTTGTCAGCTTGGTAATATAAGAAAAGATGGTACAAAACTTAAGAATACTTAAACACTCTTTCATTACTCATTCTCAGAAATTGTTCATGTATCCTATCAGCTATGTATTTGGCATAGTCATATATTACAGTAGGGGGCTATCCTGGAGTGAAAATGGACATGAAGGCTAAGATGATTTCATGTATGTATTCACTAGTTGTATAGCCTAAAACACAAGAGATCATTGCTAGTATATCTTGACCAAATGGGGAAAATATGGTAGCTACATATGGAGGAGGTTCTGTTGGGATGTGCTTTTCCTCCCTGATGAAGGTCTGAAGAATTTTAGTAATCTTGGAAGTGGTAATCTTGGGAAATTTGTCTAGTAGGTCTCCAATTGAAATAGGAGTTAAGTTCTGCCCTAGTTGTAGTTGCAACATTTCATTGATTGACTCGGCAGTGTTGGTGAAAAGTATGGTTTGGTAAGGGGACATCACTTCCCTTTGACTGGGAATGTAGTTTGCATGGAAATAATGAACTATTTCAGGGAAAATGTGCACCTTAGGGAATTGATACTTGGGCAAATTAGATTCCCATAAACCTATTTTATCAGCTTGGTCTAGGTATTGGTCTCTGTATTGGTAGTACAATTTGATAGGGGATTCGAGGACAAAGGTGTCCTTGATTTGGAAATATTTATCAGCAAGGCGAAGGTGGTCCAGGTCCAAGTGAGGAATAGTAATTGAATTGACATCCATGGCAATGGGGGCAAACATTCTTAGTTCTTGTGGATTTAACAATGGGGGAAAGTAAATTTTCAGTTTTTGTGGTAATGGGGGTTCAATTCTAGGTGGGTTTTATGTTATTAAAGTTCCCTTTAATTTCAATTAAGAAATCTTTAGAGACTGTTTCAGAAATTTAACAAGGTTTTCAATGGATTCTTGCTTAAATACCTAGAATTGATGAAAAGGGGGTGTGAGCCAAATAACTGGAAATTCAGAATAGTTGAAAAGGCTACAATCATGCTGGAAGGAAATCTAGGAGCATTTGGTGTTGTTAGGCCCCTATACTACTACTGTAACCCCTTATTTTTAATAGTACAACCCACTTATTATATTGATGTACCAATGTAGTGCCCATATTGTTACTATTGTGCCCCATAGAAGCCCACTATTGTTATTATTGTGCCCTTACATTATTATTGTTATGTAGGCTCTGATTATGTTATGACCCCTTAGACTCCTATATATAGAAAGGAGGTCTTTTCATTTGTATCATCCAAGAATTTCTCATTTGTGTAATGTAAAGGAGGTTGCCCCCTTGAAGAGGCTGAATTCTAAGGCGTTGAACTCTCTTTTCTATCTTTTTGTGAGCTGGTTTCATAACATCTTTTCTTGAGAGTGCATATGCAACAAAATTTTGCTTCCTTTTTTGTAGATGATTTCAAAGTCATAACCCAACATATTTGTGACCCATTTTTTTTGTTCTTCTGAAGATAATCATTGTTCTAAAAAGTATTTAAGACTATCATGATCTGTCTTTACCTTGAAGTGTCTTCTCATAAGGTAAGGTCGTCATTTCTTAAGTGCGTGTAGTATTGTCAACATTTCCTTCTCATAAATAACTTGCTTGAGGGACATTAATTTGTATGGATGTAGCCGTAAAAATACCCAATCGCCTACATCAAAACTTCTTTCACTGCGATGTTGATCTGCATGTAGTTTCATTTGATTCTGCACCAAAGTGGTGTTATCCTTTAAAAGTTGGAGAACTTGTTGTTGATGCTCGATGTGATCTTTCATTGCTTGAACCTTTTTCTTCTTGATATGTCCTTCTATATTGAGAGTTTGAGGAGTGGTAATTTCTACCAATGCATTACAAGATATGGTCAGATTCTTCTTTGTGCTCTATGTGATCTTTCACTTCTTGACACATTTTTCTTCTTGGTATGTCCTTCTATCTTTGAGAGTTTGAGAGTGGGTTTAATTGTTTGCCCAATGCCTTTACAAGATATGTCGGTGATTTCATTTTTCTTCTTTTCTTTGGGGTTTGGCTCCCTGATGTTATATCCTTCTTCTTTTGATGTTTCTTGATCACTTTTCTGTCCTTCCTCTTTCATAGATCAACTGTAAAAATAATTTCTTCTCAGCACACTTATGACCTTTAATGTATTTGTTATCACAATTGTAACAAAGTCCTTTTTCTCTTTTTTCTTCCAATTGTTGTGGTGTTAGCCTTGTAGGTTGTGGAAGGCTAGGAGAAACAACACTTCCATCTGTATAGTTGTGAGGGGTAGACTTCCCTGTTGCCATAATTTTTCTTTCCACTTTTCTTGCCAACCTGAATGCCTTATCCTTTGAAATTTATCAATTGGCTAAAGAATGTGTTTCTCTTTGTATCCTCATAATGTGTTATGATTTCCTCCGTGAAAATTGGCCATGTAACAAGTGGTTTACGAGAAAAAATACCTTTATACCATAAAAATTGATCTGGTTTTAAATATGAAGATGCAATACATGCCTTTTGTAACATTTGCACCTCATGTAGATCAAAATATTGCTCCATCTGTAGTATCCAATTTACCAGATCCTTGCCATCAAACTTCCTCATATCGCCTTTTCTTGATTTTAGGAGCTCAATATTGAAATGACTGTAACTCTATAATTTCAAAACTTCCAATTTTGAAATTGCAACCTGTAGTAGCCGTATGTGTCCTGTTTCCAATGCCACCAGTTTGATCAAAATTGGATTCTCCAAGAAAGAGTTATGCACAATCTCTCAAGATGACCTGATTATATCCTTTTCAGAAGATCAAACTTGTATGAAGTGCCACGTGTCACTATTTCGACCTTCGGATCTGAAAACGATACACAGAAAACTACAGTCTATCCTCTTTTTGTAAATGCTTACAAAATTTCAATCTGATGTTCAGAGAGAGAGTTATGATGATTTTCCCTGGGTCACCTATTTGGAATGCAATTCAAGAGCCTGCAGAAACCCTAAATTCTCGGACTGTATCTCCGATATTATAGCGAAACAAGATATGAAATTCGGGCCCAAGCTTCCCCATGATTGCGGATCAAATGGATTTTAATTCCAGAGTCTGAACCTTCTTAGGCAATAAATTATAGTGAACATTCCATGATGACCTGTTTAAGATGAAATTCTGGAGCTTGCAAAAACCCTAACTTACTCAGATCATATCTCCGAAAATATAGCGCGACAAGATCAGACATTTGGACCCAAGGTTCAAACCGATTTCTTCTCAAAAGGGTTTTTGTTTTAGCTTCTGAAACTTTGTATCTAAACCATTATAGTGAAAATGCCACTATGACCTGTTTGGAGCAGCGAAACCCTAGAATCCAAAGCTCTAATACCAAATGTGATGAAACCAGCCCACAAAAGATAGAAAAGATAGATAAACACCTTCAAAATAAGCCTCTTTGAGGGGGAAGCCTCCTTTACATTACACAAATGAAAAAATTTTGGATGATACAAATAACAAGACCTCCTTTCTATATATAGGAGTCTAAGGGGTCATAATATAATCTGAGCCAACATAACAATAATAATATAAGGGCACAACAATAAAAATAGTGGGCTTCTATGGGGCACAATATGGATATGACATGGGCACAAAAACATAATAAGGGGGTTGCACTAATAATAATAAGGGGCTACACAAGTAGTATAGGGACCTAACAGTATCAAACACGAATATGGTAGGAGGTACATCGACAATAGGAAAAGTAACTAAGGTTGCAAAAACAACGAGTGATATGCCCGAAAGTAAGAAGGGAGATGTAGTCAAAGTTGGAAGATTATACCATATCATACTAATCAAAGGTAGTGAGGACATCACAATAGAAATTCTTGTTGTATATGGTGAAGAGGATCTCATTTCTGGTCGAAGCACCACTCTCACCCAAAATGTGATGAGAAAACAAGGAAAAATGTTATGTAAATTTTGCACACTTGAAAAAGTACAACGTCAAGAGAATTTGTCAAAGGTGGGTTTATGTTTAATAGTGGAATTTAATATACCAATTCAATTATGACTCTTTCTCTCCCCTCTGAACCAAAAATAAGCCTCCTAGACTCAATTTGATTAAGTCTTCTGATGCTGGAGAAATCCTACATCTCTATAATGGTGGCCATTCCTCTTTGAGATGAAGGGTTTTGAGTATTTGAAGTTGATATATATTTGGGTCAACAAGGGTGAATATTTCAAGCTAATTAATTAAAAAATATACTCCTATGTCTAACTTGAATCAGACCAAAGAGCACAAACTATAAAATATCCTAAGAGTAAAGAAAGAAAACCAAATATAACATAAGTACCTTCTAAACTCCATGATGATTAAGGTGATGAAATCTATAGGACCTTGGCCTAACAAAGGATTGAGAAGCAGTTACCCCAACCTCCCTATATCGGCCTTGACTAGCATAAGTGGCCATAGTGGTGTTAAGCATCACCCCCCAAGAGCACTAATATAGTTATTGACACCTACCTTAAGTACCATGGGGACTTCCCCCACATAGTCACATAGGTAATATCCCTAAATATAGGTCACTAAGTCTACCACCTCACTACCAAAGGACCTATTGTACCTTAAACAACTAATTTCCTGGTTGTAGAGAAATTGTGCTTAATACATTAATAAATATTATTTACTGTCACTTGTTTGTCACTTAGATATATGTTGTGTTCTCAAATGAAGGACCTGGAGACTTGGTTTTTTACTCTTAATACATGTATGACTAGAACATCTTATAATGCCATTTATTGCTAGATACAAATGATGAATGAAGAAAGCTTGAAGGAAAAGCTAAAGATAATATGCTGATTTTTCACAGAAACTATTATCCGTCACTTAGAAGAATTATGAAAATGAGAACTGAATCATAGACAATATGCTGCTTAACACAGAAACTACTATTTGTGACCCTTGGAGAAGTTAAAGATAATATGTTGGTCTTTTACAGAAACTATTATCAATAACTTAGAAAGGAAGGTGGAAACTTCAAGTATAGGAGCGCCTTTTTAAGGAATTTTAACTTTATCTACATAAGAAAATAAAGACCTACAACTTCATTACTTTACTTGAAAGAGGAAAACATAAGATGACACATAACAGAGAGGGTTACAAAATTATACCCAACAATTCATGGAAACTTCTGATTCTTTCATTAATCAACAATTTTATCAGGAATACAGTGGCCTAGTCTCTGGGTTCTCCAAAGTTTGAACCCTTTCTTTGTAAATTTTCCTCTTTTTATACATTGTGGAACAGTTATTGATATCTGAAACTGCCCAAATTATTTAACTGCTTCTCTAACTATATGAAGTAAAAACTATTACAGAATTTTACAGAGGGTAAAAGTCACCTCAAAGAACATGAAATAGCAGGAACATAACTGAATTCAAAAAGGGACAATAACTGTTGGTTTGCTCTGTTAATCCATTGTCGAATTCCTCTATAAATGCCCTAATGATGCTTAATTTTTTTTAGCCATAATGAAATGCATTTAGTTCATGTAAACATGGGCATTCTGATTGGCCAAAATGCAAAGAAACATACCCGATTTTCTTCCTTTTTAGCTTTGGTTCCAACCCTGATTTTACACTTTACACAGCGAAATTAACGCGAACCTTTGATTAATATGGAATTCAAAAGAGTTAATCTTGCTTTATAAACCTGTTAAATCCACTCGTCCAGTGCTCTATTGACTTCCATTGCAAATCAAAATCAACCTGATATATCATAGTAAAACTTAACTTTACGCACCCGTAGCCTGCATAACTATGGAAATGTTGGACTTATGCGTAAATACTTTATATCTGTGCTTTTCTATTATATACCTTTTATAATGAAAATATACCATAAAGCATGTTTTTTCCACTTTTAATATGGTCTGCACAACTATCGAGGCATACTTGTTCGCCAATATATCCCCACCGTAGATCTATGCTTTTCGTATCAGACAGCTTATAAAGATTTTGGGTGGGACATAAGCCTGGAGAATACCCGCCTGAAATGGGTGGTTTTCTCTCTCCACTAGGCTGCTACATGTCAAATGATAAGTGGGATCGGGTGAGCTCCAATAAAAACCATTTACCATTCTTTCTCCGCCTAAAAACCTACTTGTAGCTTGAAATCTGCCTTTTCGTATGCCTTGCAGACCCGCCGGACTTATATAACATAATATCTATCAAATATCAGATTCGGCCTGTTGTAAATCACAATCCGCATGCCATATACATATATATAAAGTGTTATGCGATGATCACAGACCCGCCGGGGTTTATAAATCATAATATGTAAATGCTTCAGGTCCGACTTTTCTATTATAATCCTTTATAATAGAAATACATATAAAAATGCGTAACCAAAATTATATGAAGGGATTTTGATATAGCGGACCCACTAGGACTTTACAATAAAACATATATATTTTGGGTCCGCCATCACAAATCATAATCGGAAAAGGAACCAACATATATGCATAAAGGCTTTGCGTACCCGTTGGAGCTATTAAACACATTATATATCAACTATCGGCTCTGGCCCTTATCGCGGATCACAATCGGCTAGATCACATACATATATAATAAGCGCTTTCTGTTATTTCAGACCCACCAGAACTTTACAACATAATATATATATGTTTCGAGTCCGGCCCACGATCGCAAATCGCAATCGGTGCTATCAATAAAACCAATCATAGATATCATTGCGGACCTGCCAAACTTTATAAAACACAACTTATAGTATTTCGGGTCCGACTTTAACCTCTTTAATACTTGTTTCTTTTGCGAATCTGATATATTACTTTGTTTCTTGTGTGTTTTGATTCCGATATACAATTTATTACATCTCCCTCTTGCCTTTTTTTTTTCAAAATATTTTTCAAGTGATTTTTTGAATGAAACAAAAAGATACATGTTACAACAGGACCTATGGAACATGTGTGACTGGAACCATATATATAGGAAGGGTAACTAAGCATAAAACCTCCTAATGGATTGTTCACAATGAGCCATGCACCTCTCAAAGAGATCCCCGAATGCACACAATCCAATGAAAACTATAACCAATGGAGTTGGGATATCATTCCATGAGCTCCTGATGCAACCACATGCTTTACTCTTTTGTTATAGGAGCTTTTTGACGAGAATTTGGGGTGGTAGTTTACTTACTCTCTTTAGTGGAGCTAGTTTTAATTTGGTAGCCTTGAAGAGTGTCCTCTCAAATTCTATTTCAAGGATCTACACCCTAATCTATGTTGGTGTGCTATAACCAAAAAGTCAAAGTAAATTTTATTCACTTGATTTTATTGGTTATTTGTTTCTTGGAGGTACAAAGTGCACCTATGATGGTGTTTAGAGACTTTAATACCAACCCCACAATAGAACTAAATGAACCATACAATTCGTTTCAATTCAATGAAATCTATCTAAGGGAATGGTGGAGACCACTTTTAGTTTTTCTAAGAAATAAGAAATCCCCACAAACTATTACTAGTCACTCAATACAGAACGCTCTCAAATGAAACAAATTCACTAACTAGTTCATCCATACTAAGACACTAATGCAAAAACACCATGCAAGCACTCGAAATATTCAAACTAAGGGTTTAAAACAAAAATAGGTGATATGTATATTATCAAGAAAGAAAAAGAAAACACATAAAGAAAAAAAAGAAACCTTGGATTAAAAACACAATGAAGGCAACAAAATACCAATCCTATAATGTCTTTACAAGGGAAAGCAAACCCAAACACTAACAAGTGAAAAAACCTAGCATATAATAAGTTTGAGTTTTCTTTGCGATTTTTTAATTAAGAAAAGAAAAAAACTACTAACCAAGTCATTAGATCAAGTTCATAGTGCGTGAAAACCTGTTTGGATCACAAGTCACCAAGCAAAGTAATTAAATATTGAAAAGTACTCATACATGGAAAAGAAAAGATGCAAGAATCTATAATATTTCATAAGAATAGAAGGTTTTGGATTATATATCAAATAGATTTGGCCCTTTCACAACAAGCCCGCCATATACCTAAGCTATAAATACAAGAACCCAATAAAATCTATCACAAAAACCCTAAATTAAGATTCAATCACTACCTCTATGAGTACAGGGTGAAATGAAATCACTCCATGACTAAGAATGGAGAGTGATGAGGACCAAGAGCTCACTCTATCTGCATAGAAATAAAGCGGTGGGTTATCTGAGCAATTTTTTCAAGGAAAAAAAACTTAGATGTGACTCAAAATCTATGGATATAATCTATAATAGATCCAAAATAGATAAAAAAAAATCAACAAAAAGTAACTGAGAACAATCAAAATCAATAAACACTCAAAGGAGAAGGAGAAATACTAGGTATTTCTCCCTAATGGAGTTGCCATTTATGTTTGCACAATTTTTAAACAAGACCAAAGGGACTTTTGTCCCATAGATCCCACCTGAGGATCTACCTGACCATAGTCAGAAAGTTAAAAAAATATTCTCTAGATCTCTATGTGCACAACCTTTCATATATAAATAGAAACAAAGGAAGGAATGGAATATGCACTTGATTAATCTCACATGCCAGCGTAGACTATGGACTTAATTCAACAACCAAAAATCCTACTTTTCATCTATAGATCTCACTCCAACACTTACTACTTGTCACCTAAACACAATAATAAACAAAAAAGGGTGATCCCTTGCCACTAATAGAAGGAAAATAAGTATACATAAATGAATCAAATCATCAAATATAAACACATATCACGATCTCATATACAACAACATGTAATAGGGGGAAACAATCCAACAATCTCTATAAATGTATATCAAAGCAAGTACAATCACCTTGGAAGCAAAGTACTCCTCTCCCATTTCTCGATTCTAACCCTCCCTTGACTCAAACATAGATTGTGCTCATCCATGTAGTAGGAAAAGGCCTCATGGTGACCATTTTTCACCACAACAATATAATATACATTCTCTCTTCCCTTTCCACCCTTGATAATTTTTGGTTATATAGAATTTTCCTAGATCTAGGAGGATATATTTAGTCACATAGGGCTTAAAAGAGTTAGGAAACTTCTCTAATAATTAACCCTAAGCCAATTCATGACACCCTCACTTGAGTTGATCATATCGGGAAAGGAAAATTATAGAACTTTTAGCCATCATCACTCCATGAATAAATTCATCATGGTTAGTCTAAAAATGGCATGGTGGGATGTACAATGAGACAAAGTGATGATACCCATGATGTAAGGAATATAGAGTGATGATGCATCTATATGACAAAAATCAAGGGTGAATGGGATGCACTTTGGCCTAAAACCAATGTTAGTTGAGCTAAGGTCTCTCTAAATATAATGAAGTGGAAAATAGGGCTATAAAAGCCCCCATATCAAGAACAAGTGTCCAAATGTGGCTAAAAAAAATACCTCTAATTAGGAAGATAATTAGACTCCATAACCAACAATATCCTACTTGAAGATTGATTACATAAACTCCACTACTACTACGCATGCTAGACTATGTTTCAATTTTGGACTTGGATAGTTTGTCATCTCCACAATCATGCTTGAAGAACAATTGAAACTATGCATAAACTTATTTTATCCTTGTTTTTTTCCTCCCTTAATGTGTATAGATGATTTTGGCTAATATATATCTTTTCAAGCTTAAACTGTCCCTCTTCTAAATTTTATTGTATGAAATAGTATCTAAGCTATATATGCTTAGTCTTAGAATGAAAGGTTGAGATTTTTGCAAGATGAATGACACTCTCTCTATCACTATAAGACTTGTTATTCTCCTTCTTCTCTCCCAATTCCTCCATGAACATCTATAAGCAAATCATCTCTTTACAAACCTCTATAGCAACAACATATTTTGCTTCTATTATTGAAAGCACAACAACCCTTTGCAATTTTTAAATCCATCTTACTTTTATTCCACCTACAATAAAAGCATACCCTATGGCGCTACTCCTATCTCTATCATCTACCATATCTAAGTCAACATATCCTTGTAGAACAATGTTTGAACCTCCAAATCATAATTCATAAGTAGTAGTACCTCTCAAATACTTGATAATCCGCTTTACTGCCTTCCGATACTCTTTACCTAAAATTTGCATATATCCACACTTACAACTATGACTACACGTACAATTTTTATCCTTGTGCACACCATCACGTACATCAAGCTACCAACTATTGATGTATATAGAACCTTGGACATGTAGTCTATCTCCTCTTGTGTCTTGGGACACGTCTTCTTAGTCAATTTAAAATGGATAGCCAAATTTGTACTAATTTCCTTTGCATTTTCATTTTAAATCTTTCCAACACCTTTTCTATGTACTCACTCTAAGATAATGTTAATTTATGATTCTCTCTCTCTCATATTATTCTCATACCAAGGATTTAGTTTACAATAGCCAAACTTTCATGGAAAACGAATTAACTAATTTTGTTTCGAGAGTTCATTTATATCATACATGTTAGACCCTACAATAATAATGTCATCTACATACAATAACAAGATAACATAGATCCAATTATCTAGTTTATTAAAACAAACACAATTGTCAGACTGCCATCTACAATAACCTTGTTTTGTCACAAAACCATCAAACTTCAAATAACACTACCTTGGATCTTGCTTTAAACACACATGCTCTTCCTTAGCCTACATACTAACTTTTCCTTTCCTTTGACCTTATATCCTTGTGGTTTTCACACATAAATGTTTTACTCCAAGTCCCCATTGAGAAAAATTGTCTTTACATCTAACTACTTAAGATGAAAATCTTCTACTACCCCTTTACTTAGAAAAGTTCTAATCGAAGTCATTTTGACAAAAAGAGAAAATATTTCATCAAAATATATACTTTTCTTGTGTACAAACCCCTTTACAACAAGTTTATACTTGTACCTCTTTTTTTCCTCCATCTTCTTCCTATAACATGTACACCCATTTATTTTGCAATGCTCTTTTAGTTACAAGAAATAGAACAAAATCCCAAGTCTGGTTATGTACCAAATAGTCCATCTCTTCTTTCATTCATTGCTCCCATTTAATTCTAGTTTATGTGTGTTCTTTTCCATATCTTTATGATTCACCAAAATTAGTTAATAATACATAATACAATGAAGGAGAGTATCATTTGGGGGTATACTTAACTTGGTTTATCTTCTAATAACCCTTGTAGGAGTTTGAGTTACCAATTATTGTTGTTGTTGTTGAACATTTTGATTTTCTATCAACGTTGGAATTTCTTTTTCTATGATTTCATCAAGCACTACATATTCTATGGTTTCCTTTTCTTGTTTCTTTCTCTACAATTGATCTTTGTACATTACCTTCTCATTGAATACCGCATTTATACTCCTAATGATTTTGTGATTTTCATAATCCCATAAGCGATAACCAAAATCATCAACTCCATATCCAATAAAGTACACTTATTAGATTTTTCCTCAAGCTTTGTTTTGTTTTCTCTATCAATATGGACAAATGCTTCATAATGAAAAAATTTCAAAAATGGGTAGTTTACCTATTTATCTATCTATATCTCCTAGCCCCAAGGGATAACTCAATTGTTCGAGTTCTCGTTGCTAAGTACCTTGCCAATTGGGAGGTTAAGGGGTCAAATATCCTTGATGCCCTTGGGGTTAGACCCAACCAGATAAGTCAATGGGTAGATCCCTTGAGGTGGATATGCTCGAATTATTACCTGAGGATGTAGCAACCACTCAGTGACCGTGAACCACAGTTGGAAAAAGCTATCTATGTCTCCTTTGGAACGCCATCATCCAAGGAACTTAAACACCCTCTATTTATTAAGTAAAGAACAATATCGATAACATCTATGCAAAATCATAAGGGAAATTATGCACACAATCTCATACTATTTACATGCTCCATGATTGTCCTTTCATCCTTTTTGACACACCATTTTCTTATGGTGTTCCTGGAACTATCTTCTGTCTACAAATGCCATGGTATGAATAATAACTATCAAACTCCTTGTTGCAATATTTTCTTCCATTATATTATCTAAGACACTTAAAATTATTTTCTATCTCAATCTCAACCAAAGCTTTCCATTTCTTGAAAGTGTCAAAGACGTCATAATTGTTTCTAATGTAATAAATCCAAGTTTTCCTAGTTGCATCATTAATAAAAGTAACATAATAATAAGAGCCACCAAGAGATGATACCTATGCTTGTCCCCATACATCTGTATGCACAATCTCTAACTTTTCACTCTTCTTTCCCTTCCCAAATTTGAGAAATCTAACTCTCTTATATTTTCCGTAATCATAGTGCTCACAAAATTCCAAATCAATTTTCTTCAAATCTAACAATAATTGAATTTCCCGGATCCGGGTGGTAGGCATGCTCACATGACTCCCCATGCAAATATTTAACGCCCTGTACCGCCAGTTGCAAGGTAGCGTGGCTTCCCGGGAGCTTAAAACATGCGAGAGCAGGTATGTCATTAAGTTTAGATCGGGAATGGGATCGGCATTAACTCTCGGCGCCATTCGATGCAACATTCTCTGGGTTATAACTATGGCGGTCTATGGCTCTCTCACCCTGTTCTGTGCTCTGAGATGTGGCATTTCGGTTGGGCGGATGGCAACAGAGATTGATGGCATAATTCAGGGGCACAGTTGCAAGCCCACAGATAGTTTTCCTAAGGGTAATCCTCTTCCTGTTCTGCATCTCTACATTTTGTTTATGTTAGCTATCTCTATTGATGTCCTGCTCGTTAATGTGGAGCAGTTGGTCGATATCTTGATCTGGTTAGCTGGTAGCCTGGTTAGGCATACCTTTGGCCTTAATTGTCCTTGTTCTGTTGGTCATATTGTGCATAATCCCTCACCCAACTCCCTCTGTTCTGGCATTATGGTTTGCTCTGGTAAACACCATCGCTCTGGGGGGCGCCAAGACACCCGTTTGCATTCCCCCGCCGGTTTTGCCCTGGAAACAGCGACGGAACCGCTGAGTTCCTCTCCCACTCAGGATGTTGAGCTGTCTGCTAGCTCTGGTAGGAAGCCCAAACCTAACAGTGCTTTTCAAACTACGCACTTTAAATTCCAGAGTAACCTGCACAGACCTCTGGTCACGGCTCACATCACTCTCATTCTCTCGGAGGAGGAAAATCTTGTCACCCCCTTGACCTGTATCGTCCCTGAGCCCTCTCCTGGTAGTGATACCTCCTCGGACAACGACAGCAAGGATAATTGGGCTAAGGAAAAGGCTGAACAAGAGGCTCTTCTCAGAAATCTCCCTCCTCTGGATGACACTGTGCCCTTGGCTGAAGATAAAGTTCATGGTGACGCGGATTAGGCCATCACCATCCCTGACAACGATCTTAGTGGCAATGAAGGTCTCAAGGATGGCAATATGGCCCGAGACGAGAAGATTTCAACGAACCGGCACAAGAGAAATAATATTTCCTGGGACAGTCTCTCTTGTTTTTGTTCAAATCTCAGAACTTTTTTTAACTCTTTTATGTATCTGCCTTACTGGTTTGTAGCTCCCAGATGGGATTTTGCTCACTCTGTGTTCACGGCGCTGTATGATGTTTTGGGTTTCTGGACAAACTCTGTTTCTCTCCTGGCCGATGTATGGTCTTCTCTATGTATGCTTCTGATTTCAGGGACTCTGTAATGGCTTGCCCCAACTTGTCTGTAATGGGGCAACACTGTTTTTTCGAGTGCAAAAATGCCTCGCTCATATGTAAAAATATTTTATGGTTTATTTAATAGAAGTTAGTATTTGCAGAGAAAAAAAAACAATAATTGCATTGAGTAGAGAATATTTTTATTTAAGTTTGACCATTTATTATTTTTATTTATTTTTAAGTTTTTACTATTATTTGTTTTGATTATTTAAGTTTGACCTAATATATTTTTTATTTTATTACATTATTATATTGATTTTATTATTGCTTTATTGTTTTTATTATTTAGGTTTGACCTAATTTTTTATTTTTTTTCAGATATTCATTTAATTAAAATTTTCCTTTTTATTAATTATATTCCTTAATTCAACATTATACAATTATTCTTTATATTAAAATATTATTATTTAGTCAAATCTAATCGTTTTCTTTATATGAAAATATTATTTATTATTAATAGTATCTATTTAGTCAAATCTAACCATTATATTATAACGACTATTGTTTTTTCTCTTCATCTATTTAACTTGATTCCAAGATCTTATTCTTCATCTTGTCCTGACAATGAACCACATTAGATGGTTTGAAACACGTTGACAAAACTCTAATGATATATTTTTACCGAAAATTTTGTTACTTTTCATAATATGCATCGAATAAGCCTAAATTCAATTAAGAAATACCTTGTTGGAAGATGAGAGTTTCTTATATAGTTTACCTAATGTCGTCATCAAAAACCCAATTGTCTTTTCTTTTGAAATGTTGAAATCCATCGATGCTACCATGCATAGTATTATTGTTACTAGGGCCTTTCTATCAAGAATATCCCATTCTTCATCTTTCATAGTCATTGGATTATTTGTAATTCTTCCAAATGGAATAAAATTAGTTTTCTGGTATAGATAATCTTCCAATGGCATCTTCAATAGTTGATAATTTTGGCTACTAAACTTCTTGACCCTAAAACCTTCTTCCACCATTGCTCCCACCCAAACCAGGAACCCTCCTTTCCTATGAGTTTTATCATTGAAGTGGACCTTCAGTTCTACATGAATGTGAAAATAAATCATAGAGAAATAAAATCTAAATGAATGTGAAAATAAATCATAGAGAAATAAAATCTAAATTAATGTGAAAATAAATCATAGAATGAAACAATACAAAGGAAACACCAATATACATCGTTCACCAAATTTGGGACATAAGAGAAATAGCCAATGCTTCCTTTTATCCCATCCAACAAAATAAAGGGATTACTACTTGCAACACATCCACTGCAACCTCTTGTCTTCTCTCTCATAGTATTCTCTCTCTCAATTACAATGTTATTTCAATAATACACAATTGTAATACAATTTACTCTTAAAAAAGGGTTTCCTTTTAGGAAAAAAAGCATTAACATAACATTTTCCATCATATCTGCAACCTAATGATGAACAATCTAGATTGATTGTGAAACTACAATATATAATAAGGTAAATTTTCCTTAAAAAACTATTTTGGGGTGCTTCCCCTGAACCCCCACCAAGGGGATCCAAAGATTTGTCACCACCCCATTGGACCCCCAAGAGACAAGAGTAGGAGGAAAATGACACCCCCTTAACACCCCTCATCAGGAATTGGTTTCAAATGCAACTAAATAAAATACCTCTAAATTAGGAACATAATCATGCTCCACAACCAACATGTTATACTCTGTGGAGTTCAATGATGATAAAGGCATGGTGTCACGATTTTATAGGCCTTACTTGAAAATATTCACTCGAAACCTTGGGTTGTGTGGCATTACTTTGCATTAGTGATAAAGGGTTGCATTCCTACTATAACCAGACGATGCCTCTTCACTTAATGTCTTTCCCACAACTACACTTGAGCTACAAATTGTTAGATCCTCACTTAAGTTCTACAAACAAGTTATCTAACACTAGGAATACATCCAACTATCCCCCTAAAGAATCCCAATAATACTTTAGTGCTTAGTCAATAATCATTAATACTTAGCCTCCTAGAACAATGTGAGGAATAATAACATTCAATAAGTAAAGTGACCACAACACAAAATTATGTATGACACCCAAGACGAATGTCTCAATATATTAATATGAATAATATTACAAGAACACAATAAGGGATTCCAACAATTAATTGCAACTCAATTTATGGATGCATAAATAACCTAAGGCATAATTTCCTATTGTCGCAATAATTACGTAATTTAACCCCCTTGCATCAAGGGATTTTCCTCCTACACCTACCTTTCCTCACATGTAGGAATCTTAGTCTAATTTTATCATACCTTGGTCCCTTTCCAATCTATCTAAGTCCTCCATGAAAACTACCAAATACTTAACTAAGATATAAGTTGTTCATTGCACCAAAACCTAAACTAAGGACCTTAAAATTCCTTATTCAATTAATCAATGATCACTCCTTGATCTCCATTTGCAAAGGAATGTCTTTTCATAATTTCATCCACTTTATATAGATGGGATGTGCCAACCATTTCTTTCTTCTAAGGTGGTTTTCATCGAGCCTTGGGCCTAAGGGGACCCAAACATGCAATACACTCTACCTCATATAACAATTTTTTGAATGTCCAACCCCTTAGCTCCACTTCTAAACCAAACCATGTACTACTACCTAACATGTCACAAGTATCATGCACTAATGATTACAACCATCCTGTTGGAAATAATACTAAGAAGGGGGGTGAATCAGTATTAGTCAAATCAATAATATTTTTCTTTTCATACTCAAATTTATATACGCTACTTCAATGAAGGTAACTCACGTGTACACACAATTGTATTTAAGGCAACCATCGTATATCTAGCAAACTCATGATTCAATTAATTCATTATATGTTGATCTTTAATCAGTGCATCAATACTTCATTAACCATATAAATAGTAACCATGTGCACTAATATTAGAACAAACCATCACATATAAGAAACACACATGAACACCAAGATTTAAGGTGTAAACCCAAAGCGGGACAAAAACCACCTGTTGTTGTCTTCTTTTTAATACAAGAAAAACATGTTTACAATCTTGTACTGGTGCAGACTCATACCAGTACGCAGGCACTCACCTACAAAAGGCTACGGCCTTCTCTCATTCTCCAACTTCTACTGGAAGGGAGCTACAACACCCTAACTCTTGTACTAGCCGATTTGTTTACTAGTACGTAGGCGCCGACCTACTGAAGGCTCCAACCTTCACTCGTTTTCCAACTGCTACTAGAAGGGAGCTCCAACCCCATGGCTCTTGTACTAGCTGATATGTTTACCAGTATGTAGACACTGGCCTACAAAAGTCTACAACCTTCTCTCTTCCTCCAGGGACCACGTTTCATAAATTTTCAGACTGGATACTCCTGGATCACAACACCACACTCTAAAGGCCACATTTCATCCAACTTTCATACTGGACCCATCAACAACGTTGAAGCTCAAAATCAATCACCACTGTAATACAACTATCAATACATGTGCATCAACCAATCACTGAAACTCAAACATCACAACTGAATCAATCAATCACTTTAACAACCCATCATCACTGTAGCAAATCACAATCAATCAATCTGATAATTCAGAATATTGTCACCAGAATACAGTCACCAAAACCCAAAGTATAACCCAGAACTCTACAACAACAAACAGAGGCAACTAAAACATACTTCATAAGGTATACGCTACTTCCATGTGTTGAACTAGTGTGTATACATGTTTTTATTAAAGCCAACCAGTGTACACATCTGTAAATATTAATTCATAATTTTGCAGCTATTCCAGACTTCAGTTATACCCAGATCATAACACTTACAGAATAACACATGCCTCAATATTCAAATCTAAACTATGCATTATCAAACCATATAATGATAATTCATTTAAAGCCTTAAGATCTCGATCCATCATTAGATATTATCCCTCATCAACCGATAAGGTTCATCCTTGGTTCAGATCAAGCAAAGCACCATAAGCCAATAACCAGCATATTAGATCTCGCACTTCATCAGATATTCAATACTTGCCCCCCCTGGCCCAATGATCTTCTCCTCCTTATATAGTTTTAGGTCTTTCTCAATACCATGGACCAAAACCACTTAGAACCAATACCTTGGACCAAATACCTAGGGTCAATACCTCGAACCAAATACCTTGGACCAATACCATGGATCAAAATACCTTGGACCAAATACCTCGGACCAAAAACTTAGTTTTCCAACATATACGCACTTTTCCTTCTGTGAAAGTGGTGTTGTATGTATAACGCTACTTGTGTTCAGTGAACCTGCATGTATACACAGCTTGGTCAAGGTGAACCTGTGTATGCCTCTTTTCTTCATTCTTTGTAGTTTGATCTATAATTATTTTGTTGTTGACATGCTGCAGCTGTGATCTTTCATCTGAGTGAGTTTCCATCAAGGACAACACCTGTATCATAATGCCAACAATCTCCCCCTTTGGACTTGATGGCAACAACAACACCAAGTCACTCTCCCCCTTTGACATCAAGGGCAAAGGGTGGACCAAGATAATTTCTCCTTGGTCATGCTCCCCCTGAGTACATGTTGAATTCTATGATTGAGCTCCCCCTTTGTACATGTTGAGATGTACTATATCATCCATGATCCCCTTGAGCATATGCAGAGTCTGCAAATATTTCCAAAAGAATAACATGACTCTATAACTCAACTGAGTGACTTTGACCTTCCTATCACCAATGACTCATACATATATCAATCTCCCAACCAAGTGGGGATATATTGAATTTGACTCATCCTCCCAACCAAGTGGGGATATACCAATTTATACATGACTGAAATGTAGCAATTATTACATCATCCTTCCCATGCATAATGGGGTTACATCATATGATCAAAAAGGACTCATCAACATACTACGACAGATAGAGACAAATTATTACATCATGGGTCTTTATATGACCTTTACATCGAATGATATATATGACATTTATAACAGAGACCAAATATCTAAACAAGACCATGATAGACATCAACAACTATCTCCATAAGCATCTATCAACAGCATCCAAACCAACAACCTATATATATCCATCATTAGCTCCCAAAATATCATCAACCTGTGACAAAGTATGTCTGCATATATCAACTTATCCTCTTGATCTCATCAAGATCAACTTGCTTCTTTTTCTTAGTAGAAAGAGCCTTATCATAACTTTCCATGAATCAACTAAGCATGTGTCATATCTCCAAGCGATAGCACAAAATCATTCACATCATATAATATGTATGTGAAAACACCATAGACATCATCTATGATCATAACATCATTATCAAGAACTACATGATCTTTTCATAAGGACCTTCATTATATCATCACTAGGAAACATTCCACATCTGATAAGCATCCACCATGATAATCAACATATGTGAGTATCAACCTATCATCATAAAGTAAGAACTCATCATAATTATGTGACTAAGTAAGCCATGTCTTTGAATATCCATATCTTCAAATAGCTATGTCTTCTAAACATAATGCCAAAAATGCTTTATTAGAGGCATAGCATGTTCTCCCCCTGAACCCATTCCACCTGTTCACTGTCAAATCTTCTCATTTCATATATCAGTAAGAAATATCAAGGCATCATCATCAATCAGATATACATCAAGTTATCAACAACTTGTGAGGATCAAAAGCACTTCTAAATAACATCCATAGACTGTAGTCATCTATCATCAAGACAGAAAAGATAACTGATAATTGTCTGAATCATATCAAATCAGTTTTTCTGAGTTTGTCCACTGCATTTTTCTCAAACCACATATACGCGACTGTGCAGCTCCGAAATCACATATATACGCGACTTGTCTTTATGAAACTTGCGTGTGAGATTTAGAACATTGAAGTTTCAAACTTTCAGCTCCCTCTGAGTCTGTTATGTTTGTATACTCTACTATGCCACATCTTTCTGAATGTACTTCCTTTTTCTTCCATATCTTTGAGTGTGATGATGTTTTCTCCCTTTGGTAAGGTGGCTGAAATTTTCTCATGCATTCCTTTGTTATATGTCCAAACTTGTTACAAGCATAACAGCTTACATGTTTCATATTCCTTCTATAACAGTCAATGGCTTTGTGACCAAACATATTGCAAGCAAAACAATATCCCTTAAAGTACCTGGAACGTGATGATCTTTCTATATGACGGTCTTGAACCATTCTACTTCTACATCTAGCTGCAACATGTCTAAAATTATGACATATAAAACATTCAACATCATTCATCGAAGGAAATAACCAACTATCACTTCCACAGTTAGGAGTAAAATAATTTCTTTGAATAATTTCTTTCCTTGGTTGTTGATGGGGTTCACTTCTCATCTCCTTGTTGAGCATTTCAGATTTTGCATTAGAGTTCCTTGCCTCACCTTGTGAACTAGATTCACCTTCAACATATTCATGAAAACCAAGGCTAGTTTTGATGGTAGGAGACCTTTGACTACTAAGAATATTATCCAAATTCTTAATATTGTCTTGAAATCGTAACAGTTTATCCTTTTCTTCTAATTTACCTTTTAAGATATCTACCTCAACCTGGTATTTCTCTTCCTTTTCCAGATAATGCTTCTTCAAGATTTCTTCAACCTTTCTTCCTTCTTCCACTTGTTGCCTTAATTTGAGAATCTCATTTTCTTGTTCTTCATCTGCTTGAGGTAGTTCTTCATTCTGCTTATTTTCTAGATCTTCTTTTAGAGAGAGGATCTCAACTTCAAGACTTACATAGAAACTAGATCTATCTTGAAGTCTCTTCATTGTTATACTCTGATCATTTATTTCATTTCTTAATGATGTCACTTCATCCTGCAACTTTTGACGTTGAACATCCTTTACCTTGTACTGCTTCCTTACTTTGTTTCCTTCCTCTAGCTGAGCTTTTAATCTGGTAACTTCTTCTTTGAAGGCACACTCCCTTTTGTTAAATAGATATTGTTGATCTATGACTTTATCTGTGAGTCTTTTAGCTTCTGTCTCTATGTTTCTTTCACGATCACTTCCAATATCTCCAATATTGCATGAACAAAGAAAAGTATCACTAGAAGACCAAAAATTTGTACCTAATGCTTCATTTACTTGTTCATCTCCAATCTGAGGTGATTTGGAATCTGAATGCTTACTTCCACCTAACGACCAATTGTCTCTCCTACTGTCACTGTTCCTTTGAGTTGTGTTCTTCTTCTGAGGTGCTTTCTTCTTTAGCTTCTTTCCTATTGTTTCTATGGATCTCCTTCAAGCGATCAAGCTTCTACCAAAGGACCTGCTTCGATACCAATTTTTGGAAATAATATTGAGAGGGGGGTTGAATCAATATTAGTCAAATCAATAATATTTTTCTTTTTATACTCAAATTTGTATATGCTACTTCAATGAAGGTAACTCGTGTGTACACACAACTGTATTTAAGGCAACCATCGTATATCCAACAAAATCATGATTCAGTTAATTCATCATATGTTGATCTTTAATCAGTGCATCAGTACTTCATTAACCATATAAATAGTAACCATGTGCAGTAATATCAGAACAAACCATCACACATAAGAAACACACATGAACACCAAGATTTAAAGTGGAAACCCAATGCGTGACAAAAACCACAACAAATTTTGTCTAATTTTTAATATAAGAAAAACTTGTTTACAATCTTGTACTAGTGCAGACTCATACCAACACGTAGGCACCCACCTGCAGAAGGCTACAACCTTTTCTCGTTCTCTAGCTTATACTGGAAGGGAGCTACAACCCCCTAGCTCTTCTACTTGCTGATCTATTTACTAGTACGTAGGCGCCATCCTACTGAAGGCTCCAAACTTCACTCTTTTTCCAGCTACTACTAGAAGGGAGATCCAACCCCCTGGCTCTTGTACTGGCTGATATGTTTACCAGTATGTAGGCACCGGCTTACAAAAGGCTACGACCTTCTCTCTTCTTCCAGGGACCACGTTTCATAAATTTTTAGATTGGATACTCCTGGATCACAACACCACACTCTGAAGGCCACGTTTCATCCAATTTTCATATTGGACCCATCAACAACATTGAAGCTCAAAATCAATCACCACTGTAATACAACTATCAAATACATCTACATCAACCAATAAATGAAACTCAAACATCACAACTGAATCAATCAATCACTTTGACAACCCATCATCACTGTAGCAAATCACAATCAATCAATTTGATCATTCAGAATACTGTCACCAGAACCCAAAGCAGAACCCAGAACTCTGCAACAACAAATAGAAGCAACTGAAACATACTTCATAAGGTATATGCTACTTCGATGTGTCGAACCAGCGTGTATACGTGCTTTCATTAAATCCAACCAGTGTACACATCTGTAAATATTAATTCATAATTTTGCAACTATTCCAGACTTTAGTTATACCTAGCCCATAACATTTACAGAATAACACATGCGTCAATATTCATATCTAAACTATACATGATCAAACCACATAATGATAATTCATTTAAAGCCTTAAGATCCAGATCCATCATTAGATATTATCCCTCATCAACCACTAAGGTTCATTATTGGTTTAGATCAAGCAAAGCACCATAAGCTGATAACCAGCATATTAGATCTCACACTTCATATATTCAATACTTGCCCCCTTGGCATAATGATCTTCTCTTCCTTATATAGTTTTAGGCCTTTCTCAATACCATGGACCAAAACCACTTAGCACCAATACCTTGGACCAAATACCTAGGGTCAATACCTTAAACCAAATACCTTGGACCAATACCATGGATCAAAATACCTTGGACCAAATACCTCGGACCAAAAACTTAGTTTTCCAACATATACGCACTTTTCCTTCTGTGAAAGTGCATGTGTATGTATACGTTACTTGTGTTCAGTGAACTTATGTGTATACGCAGCTTGGTCAAGGTGAACCTGCGTATACCTCTCTTTCTTCATTCTTTGTAGTCTGATCTGTAATTATTTGTTGTTGACATGTTGCACTATGATCTTTCGTCTAAGTGAGTTGCCATCAAGGACAACACTTGTATCATAATGCCAACACATCGTACTTGAACAATGTCCATCTGACTTTGTGATGCACACCAAACTAGAATTGGTACTCTTTCCTCTAAAATAAGGTTTTGTGGCCACAAACCAAGGCACTATTTCCTAACGCGCTCATGGATCAAGGAACATCATATCTATGTATAAGTCATTATGTGGCTTCTACAAGAAACCCTAAATGACAAAACTCATCTTGTTTTCATACTTAGTCAAATCACTTTGCCAAGCTTTCTAACAATTAAATTGTGTCTTTTACCATAAACCCTAAATGACAACACTCATCTTGTTGTCATACTTAGTCAAATCACTTTGCCAAGCTTTCTAACACTTAAATGTTTCTTTCCCATGTGGTCTTCACTCAGTGAACATGTGACATAGCATGTGCAGTAATGGGATATTAAAAAATACCCTTAATTTCACCAGATATTAATAAATATATCCCATAGTCCTTATGTTAAGCCCCCTCCCAATACACCTTTTAAATAAAAATAAAATAAAATAAAATAAAAACTCATTTTTGCTAGATATAATTTTTTATACCCCCAATACCAACAATATATTGACTTTATTTTTTATAATTTAAAAATCTTTTTATTAGCGAACATGATAAGAGATTGATCAACAAAGTGAAGCCCTAATGACCTTACCATCATATAAAATCACCCAACATATGTGTTCCCATCTCTACAACATATTATAATAACCAACTATACCTATCAATAATCATCACAATAGACCAACAAAAACATTTATTACAAACTCTTCCAAAATAAATACATCTAACTCAATTAGTAGCGTTAACAAAATATAATTTTATGACATTCTTATTTTATCATAATTGCAACCTCTATAGGCCACATTCACTCCTTACATTAACAATCAATTAAAACAATTACATATAATTCATACCAACTCTCTATTTATGCAATTTTTATGAGATCCTTGTCCTATTAAAATTGCACCTCTATATGCCACATTCACCCCTTACATTTGCGAAGTGCATTATGCATAAACAACACTAATAGTCAATACAATTAATTGGATTACTTGCATATGATTCATACCACATCTCTTTCTAATAACGAAAAACTATACATTCTAACAAGACTCCATGTATGATGAAAATGAGAATTTGGGGGTTGCCAAAATCCCAATTCCTTTAAAAAATCTTGATCCTTCCTTTCAACCCATTACAAGCATGCAATATAGGATTAAAATCTCACAACCACAAGGTAATACAATACATAGCAATATATAATTAACACAGAACATGAACACATATTTGTATATTTACGGAACAGTTACAAAATTAAGGCATTTCAGCCTTAAAACGAGCTCTAACTCGACTACATCTTGCCACTCACAAAATTCCTCACAAA
>APFE030534317.1:36186-47463 GCA_000404065.3 Pinus taeda | reverse complement strand
TTAAAGCAGATATGAGTAATAGAAAAATAAAGGGTTTATTATTAATAGATCAAAAAATTGATATAGATAAAAAACAAATAAATATGGTGAATGAAGAGGAAATAGGAAAAAACAATATATAAAAATGTTAAGTTCTATCAAGTTTTCCCCAACTGCTGCTTACAATTATGGAAGTGAACTGCAATCATTTTCTTAATTTCTGGAAATCAACTGCATTAATTTCCTTAAATTACAAAAATCAACTGTAGTTAATTAATTTCTTGTTGGGAGCTTCTAAAGTGGTCCATTACTCCAACTCTGGAGTTCTCTACCATGATTTGTGGAACACTTGACACATAGCCTACAGAAGCTTGATGGAAGCTTGGTTGTATATGTTTTGTTTGGTCCCCAAGCTTGTATCTCAATCCCCTTCAGTTTTACACCATCAAGTTGAGAGAGCAGAGCTTGGAAGTGCCTTGATTTTCCTATCTCCATTACGTTTCACAGCTTGATGAACGGGAGCGCTCTCTGTTTAGGCATTTATCTCTTCTCTGTTTGGGCATTTATCTCTCCTCATAACAGTTCTGCAATTGTCTTCCCCATTTTGTTGTCTCTGTAATCATGCAATTACGGCCTCGGGTAGTCTGTTCAGGATTTCCACTCCCATCTTCGGAGATATAGCGCCCATTACTACTATCATCTGCTCTTTTGTCAGTAAAATTGATTCTGGCACAGTAGTTTGATACATTTCGTTCTTGGGGCTTTTGGCTCCAAACACTCTGATTTTTGGATCTTTTTCAAATTGCTGGTTTGATCAAGCGAACAAGGCCTGCAAACTCATCTACTAGTGGAGGCTCCCAGAATCCAAAATTATTACTCGTATTAATGTTAATGGCTCGAGGTAATTTATCTTGGGCATAAAAGTTTTTTCCACATTTACGATGGCTCCCAGAATCCACAATTATTATTGTTATTAACATCAATGGCTCGAGGTAATTTATCTTGGGCATAAAAGTTTTTTCCACATTTATGATTCTTTATGATAAGTAATTATTCTGCATTAAAGAATCAAAATATAATTATCATTTGGTATGGGAGCCTTATTTTATCTCTGCTTTTGTGTGTGCAAATTTACAACGGTCATTTAATTTTATTTTATCTTGTGAGGAATTATTGCCGTCATTTGGAGTAACACTGGTATTTATGGCAATTTTTACTCATACTCTTGGAGTAACACTGGTATTTATGGCAATTTTTACTCATACTCTGTCACTTATAGGTCTCTTATAGTTCTGATTACATTACTGCGGAGTCATATGGAGTTTATTTAAAATGTCATTTTTACTTATTCTTTTCACCAACCATTTTTTTACTGTGGTTAAAGAAATGTTTATAATTTTATAAGTGAATTTTTAAGTGTTTCGTCAATGCCGTAATTGTTTCCTCTTTCCATATTTTTTAAATTGCTTTTTACTGTGGTTAAAGAAATGTTTATAATTTTATAAGTAAATTTTTAAGTGTTTCATCAATGCGGTAATTGTTTCCGCTTTCCATATTTTTTAAATTGCTTCATATTAAACTGTATATATGCCATTTCAAGTAGCATGAAATGTGAAGTAGTGTGTATATTTTTGTTTATGCAATTTATAATAAATAATGTCTAGTGATCCATATAATTTTAATTGGTTACAGAATAGCCACAACATCTCTAATTAAATTATATTATATATTATGATTGGTTAGGATCAAATAAAGATTATTTAGATATTAAGTTGTAATTAATTATACTAAATATAATAAATTTTATCCCACATGAATTTTTTATTATATTTATGTAATTAATTAGGATAAAATATTCATAACTTACCGAATTATGAATCAATAGTTTTATGATAAAGTTCAAAACTAAGCTAGAATTTATATCAAATTATAAATCATAATATATCCTTTACAATTATGAATTAAGTGAATAATTTGACAAATTCTATCATAAAGAATAATTGAATCTACTTCAATTAGAAATTTGGCCCACATGAAATTTTTATGTCAATATATTCAATTTTGAGCATGATTTACATTGCTAGAATATGAAATTAATATAGGCCTCAATTTTTAACTTAAGCATGTGATCTTTAATTTTATGCAGCTGTACAACCTGCAAATTTCTCTAAAATTCATTTTGATATCCCTGAACTTAAGGAAGATAACTATAAGATCTGGAAGGAGAGGGTTCTCCTTAATTTGGGGTGGATGGACATAGACTATGCTATTAGGAAAGATGAACCACTGGCACTCACTAATACCAGCACTACAGCGGACATCACACTTTATGAACGATGGGAGCGATCCAATCGCCTAAGCATGATGTTCATTAAGACTAAAATTTCAGCTAGTATTCGTGGTTCCGTTGATCAGCATGAAATGGTCTGAGACTTGCTGAAGGCCATTGATGATCAATTCATCACTTCAGACAAGGCACTAGCAAGCACCCTAATCATGAAGTTCTCATCCCTAAGGCTCACCAGTGTGAAAGGTGTGCACGAGCTCATCATGCAGATGGGGGACACTGTGGCTCATTGAAGAAACTCGAGGTTGAAATATCGGAGTCCTTCCTGGTACACTACATCCTAAACACCCTTCCGCACCAATACGGACCTTTCAAAATCTCATACAACACACATAAGGATAAATGGTCAATTAATGGACTCATGGCCATGTGCGTTCAAGAGGAAGAGAGACTGGTGATGGAACTGGGAGAAAGTGCAATGCTGGCAACGCGTGGAAAGGGAAAATCTCAAGCCAATCGGAAAGGGAAAGGTAAAGTACCTCCCCAAGCCGATATCAAGAAGGATTCCAAGTGTTTCTTCTGTAAAAAGAAGGGACACATGAAGAAGGAATGCGCCAAATTTCAGAAATGGCTTGCGGACAAAGGTAATTTAATCTCGTTTGTTTGTTATGAATCTAATATGGTTAACGTCAATATTAACACATGGTTGATTGATTCTAGATCAACAATTCACATTTCGAATTCCTTGCAGGGTTTGCAAAACCTAAGGAAGCCAGTGGGAAGTGAGCAAAGCATCTTATTAGGAAACAAGATGGGCTCGCATGTGGAAGCTATAGGAACATGTTATTTAACTTTAAGTAGTGGCTTTGTTTTAGAATTAGAAAAGACCTTTTATGTTCCAAGTTTTTCTAGAAACTTGATTTCAATCTCAAGGCTTGTACCTTTTGGATATTCCTTTAACCTTTCAGAAAAAATCCTTCAGTCCATTTTATAAATCTGATTATGTTGGGAATAGTATTTTGTCTAATGGTCTTTACTACATTAATTTACAAAACAATGTCACTTATGATTCAATGCATGTTCACATTGGCACTAAAAGATGTGTTATTAATGAAGATTCCTCTAAATTATGGCACCAGAGACTAGTTCATATCTCCATAGAAATAATTAAAAGATTGGTAAATGAAGGGGTACTTAATACTCTAGATTTTACTGATTTTAAGACTTGTGTGGACTGCATAAAGGGAAAGCAGACCAACAAGTCAAAGAAAGGTGCCAATAGGAGTTCGAACATATTAGAGATCATATGTACTGATATATGTAGTCCAGACATGGACTTACCTGGTTAGAGATACTTCATCTCTTTTATAGATGATTACTCACGATATATGTATCTCTACATGCTTCATAAAAAGAGTGAAGCATTAGATGCCTTTAAGATATTCAAGGCTGAAGTAGAGAAATAATGCAGCAAGCAAATTAAGATCGTGAGATCAGATAGAGGTGGAGAATATTATGGTAGATACACAGAAGATGGACAAGCACCTGGGCCATTCGCTAAATTTCTTCAAGAGCATGGGATTGTTGCCCAATACACCATGCTTGGTTCACCCGACCAGAATGGTGTAGCAGAAAGAAGAAACCGCACATTATTGGACATGGTGAGAAGTATGCTTAGCAGCTCCAATCTTCCTAAATCCTTGTGGACTGAAGCACTTAAGATGGCAATGTATATATTAAACCAAGTTCCAACCAAGGTTGTTCCTAAAATGCCATTTGAATTATGGAAAGGTTGGAAACCGAGTTTGCGACATATGCGCGTTTGGGGATGCCCGTCTGAAGTGAGAATTTATAATCCACAAGAGAAGAAGCTAGACCCAAGGACCATTAGTGGGTATTTCATTGGATATGCTGAAAGTTCTAAAGGTTACAGATTTTACTGTCCATCTCACAACATTAGGATTGTGGAATCAAGAAATGCAAAATTCCTCGAAAATGACTTGATCAGTGGGAGCGATCAAACCAGGAACATAGTTTCTGAGAAGGATCATTCAGAATCTCAACCTTCCACCTCAAGTGATAGATTGGTTATTGTTCATAGCAGCCCTCAAGTACAAACTGGTGTTGAACAACCAATTGTTGAAGTTCCACAAGCTGCTGATGACATTCCAGTAGATCAGATAGTTCAAGAGTTGCCAAGAACTTTTGAACAACAAGTTGAACCACATACTTCTCAGGATGATGATGGTACAACATTAAGAAGATCTACTAGACCAAAGAGATCAGTAATTCCAGATGATTATGTTGTGTATCTGCAAGAATCTGACTACAACATTGGAGCCGAAAGTGATCCCAAGTCCTTTTCACAAGCTATGAGTTGCAAAGGATCAGAATTATGGTACAATGTCATGAAGGAAGAGATGCATTCCATAAAGAGTAACGAAGTCTGGGATCTTGTTGAGTTGCCTAATGGTGCTAAAGCCATTGGATGTAAAGGGTCTTTAAGACAAAGAAAGACTCATTGGGCAACATTGAGAGATATAGGCAAGACTTGTTGCTAAGGGATTCACTCAGAAAGAAGGAATCAACTACACGGAGACTTTTTCTCCTGTATCTAAAAAAGATTCCTTGTGTGTTATTATGGCATTAGTAGCCCATTTTGACTTGGAGTTGCAACAAATGGATGTGAAAACGACTTTTCTCAATAGAGATCTAGAGGAGGAGGTTTACATGAAACAACCTGAAGGATTCCTCTCTAGTGATGGTGAGCAATTGGTTTGCAAGCTCAAGAAGTCATTATACGATTTAAAACAAGCATCCTGCAAATGGTATTTGAAATTCCATAATGTAATTTCTTCTTTTGGTTTTGTAGAAAACATTATGGATCAATGTATATACCTGAAAGTTATTTGTTTTCTTGTTTTATATGTGGATGACATTTTGCTAGCAACCAATGATAAGGATTTGCTACATGAGGTGAAACAATTCCTCTCTAAAAATTTTGATATGAAGGATATGGGTGAGGCATCTTAGGTCATTGGCATTAAGATCCATAAAGACGGATTTCGAGGAATCTTGGGTTTGTCACAGGAAACCTATATTAATAAAATTTTAGAGAGATTTCAGATGAAGGATTGTTCACCAAGTGTAGCTCCCATTGTGAAGGGTGATAGGTTCAATTTGAACTAATGCCTGAAGAACGACTTTAAAAGGGAACAAATGAAGAACATTCCATATGCTTCTGCGGTCGGAAACCTAATGTATGCTAAGGTCTGCACAAGACCTGACATTGCATTTGTTGTGGGAATGTTGGGACGATATCAGAGTGATCCAGGTTTAGACCACTAGAGAGCTGCAAAGAAAGTAATGAAGTACCTTCAAGGAACTAAAGACTACATGCTTATGTATAGACGAACGGACAACTTGGAAGTAATTGGCTACTCAAATTCTAACTTTGTTGGATGTGTTGATTCACACAAATCAACATCAGGATACATTTTTATGATGGCCAGTGGAGCTATATCATGGAGGAGTGCCAAACAGACCTTGATTGCCACTTCCACTATGGAAGCCATGTTCGTCTATTATTTTTAGGCTACTTTACATGGTGTATAGCTTAAGAGTTTCATTTATGGGCTTAGAATTATGGATTTGATCTCTAAGCCATTGAAAATATATTGCGACAATTCAGCTGCTGTTTTTATGGCTAAAAACAACAAAAGTGGGAGTCGAAATAAACACATTGACATTAAGTATTTAGCTATAAGGGAATGTGTTAAAGAAAAGAAAGTGGTCATTAAGCACATTAGCACTGAGTTGATGATCGTTGATCCTTTGATTAAGGGCATGCCACCGATTAAATTCAAGAATCATGTAATGAATATGGGACTTGGTTCCATTATGTAGTTTCTCATTGTATGGACAATGTTATTTTAATGAAATTCTTAATTATTGTGATGATTTTCTTATATTTATGTGCACCTTAATTTGATTTGAGAAAATTCATCTGTGTAGGACCAGGAATAAACATAAGGTTTATTCATTAAGAAATTGTTGCTACATAAATTATAATAAGAATAAATAAATAGTAGTACATGGAAGATAATACTCGTCATTAGAGGACTTATCACCATGATTCATGTATCTATTACTTAATACAGATTATCAATGGGTTTTAAGATGAGACATTAAAATTGGAAGTATGGACCAAGTGGGAGAATGTTAAGCTCCATTAAGTTTTTCCCAACCGCTGCCTACAATTACGGAAGTGAACTGCACTCATTTTCTTAATTTCTGGAAACCAACTGCAGTAATTTCCTTAAATTACGGAAATCAACTGCAGTTAATTAATTTCTTGTTGGGAGCTTTTGTAGTGGTCCATTACTCCCTATGGAGTTCTCTACCATGATTTGTGGAACACTTGACACATAGTCTACAAAAGCTTGATGGAAGCTTGGCTATATATGTTTCTGTTTGGTCCCCAAGCTTGTATCTCAATCCCCTTCAGTTTTACACCATCAAGTTGAGAGAGCAGAGCTTAGAAGTGCCTTCAGATTTTCTGTAGTAATTTTTCCTGTCTCCATTATGTTTCACAGCTTGATGAACCGGAGCGCTCTTTGTTTGGGCATTTATCTCTTCTCATAACAGTTCTGCGATTGTCTTCTCCATTTTGTTGTCTCTGTAATCATGCAATTGCGGCCTCGGGTAGTCTGTTCAGGATTTCCAGTCCCATCTTTGGAGATATAGCGCCCATTTTTCATTGCAAACCAGACTACTGTCATTTGCTCTTTTGTCGGTAAAATTCATTATGGCACGATAATTTGATACATTTCATTCTTGGGAGAGATTTTGGCTCCAGCCGTTCTAAGATTTTTGGATCTTCTTCAAATTGTTGGTTTGATCGAGCTAACAACGCCTGCAAACTCATCTACCAGTGGAGGCTCCCAGAATCCAAAATTATTACTGGTATTAACGTCAATGGTTGGAGGTAATTTATCTTGGGCATAAAAGTTTATTCCGCATTTACGATTCTTTATGATAAGTAATTATTCTGCATTAAAGAATCAAAATTTAACTATCAAAAAATTGATGTAGATAAAAAAACACATAGGCATGGTGAATAAAGAGGAAATAAAAGAAGGCAACATATAACACTATGCATAAATTACAAGTATTGATTGAATTTGAGTCAGGAATAAGATATTAGATTCATAGAAGCAAATTCTATAGGTTTTAAAATCCTCTTGCATATATAACTACAAGGAAAATTTCCATTCTTTTGTCGTGGATGGTTGAGAGCAAGGTATTATTGTTTTGATTAAATTTTCATTAAAATTCTTATTAAATTAGGGAAGTAATAATTTATGGGAGACATTTATATTTGACCAAGTTAAATTGACTAAGTAAAAAGTATAGCATTTAATAATTATTTTATTCATGTAATTTGTATGTTAGAGGAGGTGAATCACTTTTACATATCTCATTTTTAAGTTAAGCTTTCATACAAAAGTACTCAAACTCTATTTGTCACTGATTGAAATTATAGCATTCACACAAAAGTACTCACCTCTATTTGTAACTAATTGAAATTATTTGAGATATAAATTGTGCATTAAAAAAATAAAGTAAATTTTATAAGTTTAAAGGTATTTGTGTTTCTACATTTATAATTATGTGTATAAAGATTTGTGGCGAATTTTGTATTTTCATATTTATAATTAATTAATTATATATTTATTTATATTATATATATATAATATATATATATATTATATATATATAATATATATATATATATATTAATTAGAGAGTATCTATTATTAATAAATTTTAGAAGATATCTAGTGATGATATATGAAGATTCATATATTATCTTAATCACTTTTTTCAATCAATATAGAATATTAACATAAAATAAATAAAATAATTTTATGTGATAGAAACCATTTTAACATACACATTAGTTATGTTATATTTAAATTTTTAATAAGTATATAGGAAAATATGTAAAAAGGTATTATGGAATATATATAGTTAAATATCATTAAAGTCTTTTCTTTTTATGTGATATAAAAGAGGAAAGATGATGGTCAACTAAGCAAAGAGGTTAGCAAGTAATCAAGCATACTTACTTTACAACTATTTAACCATTATCTTAATAGGAGACAATATTCATGGGTAGGAATGATAAAACATAGGTTTTTGAATGAAAATTAGTTTAAATAAGTTTAGGGTGAATGAGATAAGAAGGTTTATGAGCACGTTGGACTAGAGATTCCACTAGTTTAAAAAATGACAAAAGAGGTAGAAGCTTAACTAGGGGTCAATTTGATGCTATATTGGCATTCTTTATAGAGACTAAAGAGGCCAAATTAAAAAAGAGAATTGAAGAGGAGTCAATCCACTAGTTTATGTAAGAGTTTTTAAGGAACATGGGAAGACACACTTGAAATGGGTGTTATGGAGTATTATCATTGAAGAATTTTTTATTTATTTTACACAAAGGAATATTACTATGTGAGGATAGTCACTCACCTTACAATCAATTAAACATTATGTTAGTAGGAGACACCATTCATTGGCAACAATGATAAAAGATAGGTATACTAAGAAAAATGAGCTCAAACAAGCTTAAGATGAAGGAAAGAAAAATATTCATAATCAATTTGGATTAGAGATTTAACTATTTTGAACAATGACAAAATACATAGAATAATAATCATAGGTCAATTTGAGTCCAAATTTTCATTGCTTGTAGGGTTACATAGATGAAAATAAAGAAGAGAACTAAAGAGAAGTCAATGAAATTGTTGTAAAAGAACTACAACTATAATGAATTCAACATTTATGATTGCAAATTGTATTTAAAGCCATAATAAATTATAATTAACAAAGTTTTTAGAATTTTTATTATTTCATATTAAACTATATGTGTTGGTGAATAGTTTTGTATATAAACCTTTGATTACAAATCAATTTCCCTAAGTAACATAAAAATAACGTATATGAACATTTGTATACTAATGCAACATATAAATCGAATGACTATTTAAAGCCACAATAAATTATAATTAACAAAGATTTTAGAATTTTTACTATTTTCATATTAAACTATATGTGTTGGTGAGTAGTTTTGTATATAAAACTTTGATTACAAATCAATTTCCCTAAGTAACATAAAAATAATGTATATAAACATTTGTATACTAATGGAGCATATAAATCAAATGACTGGTAAACTTCGATAAATATCAATCCATGATAAGAATCAAAACAATTACCTCATAATAGATCTCACAATGACCAGATTAAAAAAAAATCTTAAAATTTTAACTGAATTTATAAACTTTATTTAAATTATATTATTAATTATGAAAAAATAATTAATATATGAGGTTAAATATATATACATTATTAAAAAGAATCTATTAATATTCTTAACTATAAGAGGATTCACCTCAACTTTATTATGAAAATTCTTTAATTTGTGTAAATAATTTTTTTTTAGAATTCCATGGCTTATCAATACCACCTGCCCCAATATAACATGTGTTGATATAAACACTTTCTTTAATTAATTAATTCAAGATAAATTAATTTAAAAAATATAACTAATTTAAGGATAAATTTTAACATACGACTAAATATTCCAACATATTCTATTAGAATTAAATCTCTACCATCTATCTAATAATTAAATTAAAATTGTAAAAAACTTATTCTAAAATAAACATGTGTATGAGCATAATCACTATATCAAACTTATTAAATTAATTCATTTTTATTTTTTAATAAAAATACAATTTTAAAATATAATATTTCGAAATAAATAAATATATAGTAAAACATGTGAAAAAAATAGTGTAAAGTAATACAACTTGAATAGGTTTGGTATATTCTCTACAAAAAGCCCGGAAAAAAAACATGTCGACACAAAATATTTTGTCTTTTCCTTCTTTGTACAAACGCCTTTTTATACTTGTCGTAAAAGATACCTAAGAAGTGGGACCAAGTACGTATAAAGAATCGTGTAAGTGATACTTCAAAGATTTGTTCGAGTGATACAACTAATAACTAGAAAAAGATTGTAACAAAGAATGATAATTTAAATATATGATAGATAAAGTGTTATTTTTAAATTTATGAGTGACATTGGTTTTTGAATATTTTGATGCGTCATTTTTTGACTAAACCATAAGAATTGCTAACTAAACTACCTCTATAACCTAAGTGATATAAGGTTATAAATGCAATAAATATTTAATATGTAGGGCATCCTAATATGGACAAAATTGCAGCAGTGATAAGTGATATAATTACAAACGCGTTATACTTATGTAGGATTTAATTGTAGCGTATATATATATATATTTTGTCGGATTTAATTTCAGCAGTTTTATATATATATATATATATAGTTTTTTAATAGTAAGTTTAGTTTTAAGTTTAAGTTAATTATTAAATTTAGGTTTTTGTGATTAATGTTTGAGAAGGATTTTCGTGATAATCATATCAAAATTTATTGGTTAACGCGTTGTGGTTCGTCATCAGGACAAGATAAAGAACCAGAACATGATAACAAGTTAAATAGAGAGATTCATCGTTCATCATCAGGACAATATGAAGAACCAGAACATGGTAACAAGTTAAATAGAGAGATTCATCGTTCATCATCAGGCCAAGATGAAGAACTAGAATGTGGTAACAAGTTAAATAGAGAGATTCATCGTTCATCATCAGGACAAGATGAAGAACCAAAATGTGGTAACAAGTTAAATAGAGAGATTCATCTTTCAACGACTTGAAGAACCAAAATGTGGTAACAAGTTAAATAGAGAGATTCATCTTTCAACGACTAGAAAGAAACGACTACATTTGACTAAAGAACTAACGGCTACATTTGACTGAGCCAAGAGATAGGAATAATATCAATTATATAACTGATAAATAATTAATTAGTTAATTTTATTTAATATTATTTTTATTTGTAACTAGATAAATCCTATCTCTAA
>APFE030534317.1:12003-36122 GCA_000404065.3 Pinus taeda | reverse complement strand
AAAAAAAATTACATGAAAATTCTATTATTATAGGAAAAATAATTTGTTATTTATTTATTTATTGATTTATTTATTTATTGGATAGAAAAGATAGGAGTTGTCTATAATGCGACTTTTTGGAGATTCCGGTGACGGAATCCGGCGGAAGAAATGAGGTTAAATCTTGATTTTTAGCAGTTAAAATGGTTTTTTAACTGCATATTTGGATTCAGCGCCCTGAAAAACCCCTGGGAGCCATTGATTGTGCAGAAACTAGCTATCAAACTTGGGATTCCAATGAATTGCTGCAGGATTTTGACCGGAAGAATCCGCCGGAAAAACTTTCAAAAAGTCGCGTTATAGACTACTGCGAAAAGATAATGATTTGTTGGAAGTAATGCTTCCATGCCATGTGTTCCATGTGTATTACAAGTTGTTAGTGAGTATTCCGAGGTATTATTCAAGATGTGGTTGTTTCTCATGTGTATGAATTGTTGCTATGACATGTCCTAATATTAGATCCACTTTCTGAGATCTAGATTTGTCGAAGTCAGTGATTTGTATTTTATATATGACTTTTGTGATCAATAAAAATCTAAAAGTGATTTGCATTGTGTAATTTTTTTTTTAATATATAAAATAAGTACCACCAAAATTATACGAAACTTAATAAACCTAACAAATTTAATCCACGAGATTTTACCCTCACATAAACTTATACCATTAAACTTTACACAATATTAGAAATTATAATATGTGTCGTATGGTGGGCGACTTTGAGAATATTGTTGAATGTATGGCATCTGTCGTATGCGCCACAACAGTGCTACAATAAAGTCTTAAAGTCTATAGGGATCCGATTTTAAATTCTGTGATGAAGTCTTGAGATGATTCACACACTGCCTGTGGCGAAAGCGAGAGGAAATATCTGTTTTGTTGGGTCAAGGAGTTTTGAAATATGAACGGTCAAAAGCATTTCCAAGGCGAGCATGGAATTAAAAAAAGTCGGAAAAAGGTGATAAAGATGAAAAGAGAAAACGACAACCGTCCGTCAGGGTCTGCATGTGCCCTGCACGGCAGGAGGAGAAGGCGCGCCGATGGTGGAGAACGGGACAAATGCTCACCTCCCCTCAATCCCAACACCTAATCCCAGACCTAGTTCAACTTACCAGGCAGCAGGTTGGAACTCGGAAGTCGGCAATATCTCGAATCTCGCCCGGCCCGGCGGTGAGGATAAGGACCGCTCGCTCTGCCGCCTCGGCAATGGGCAACGAGCATTGACATCTGCCCGGGCAGGTCTAAAGCGTCCGTATGGTTTGTCATGAGTAGGTATGTGATTGCATACCAGGCAGGTCAAACCAGTGGGGCCTTGCTGACGAAACCCTCGGGCAATTTCTTTATTCACGAAAATCTGGTCGAGCTCGGGACCATGCCCGGCTGCTTGTTTTTCCAATATGTTTTTGGAAATTTCTACTTTTCAGTTTTCTGCATCGGAATATGTCAGTCTTCTCACAGTCAAATAAATAAAGAAAACGCTGAGAATTTCGATTATGGCGTGGCTTGCTTCCTTTCAATTTTATATTTTTTTGGGGTTCCCGGGTTTGAAATCGGGGAAGAATGAGTGGAGAACCGAATTCGATAAATTTCTTTCTCGACTGTCTCGCAACAGTTTGACTGCTCTGTGAAAGAAAAACCCATATCATAATATAGAATACAATTGTTCTGCCGAGTCCTTTTTGAGTTGGGTAGTTTCCAGGCTCGTGGCTATAGAGAGCTTCAGCAGCAGAGAGAAGAAAAATTGAAGGTAATAGGTTTGTCTATTACCCCTATTGAGTTTTCATTATTTGCTGACTTCATCAGGTTTTTTTCTATTCTATGCTTTGCTCTGGAGTCTGTACTACAGCAGCAGGACAGTAGCATCATCTGAACTCAGAAGTCATTATTCCTCCCACTCTCTTCCTAATGATTTCGTCCTTCATTCCCTCATTCATTGCATTGCAGCGAAAGTCCCGGCTAACTCGAATCAGATTATGAGCTGCCCTGATCGCCCCAACAAAGCGTTTGAGCTTTAGGAAGCCATGGAAATAATGGAAGAAATGATAGAAATTCCCCGCTTGAATGACAACATCGGCCTGAACATTCCGTGGCTTCATGGAGGCCTTTTTCGAAAGCGCTTGACATCTTCTCCCCTCCACAATGAGCCGGCAGGCAAGCAAGCAAATATGATGCCTAATATGGAAAACTACTTCACGCGACTAGTCCAGGGATTCGAACCTGGGGAGAGCTGTGTAACAGCTCTTTCTGACCTGAAACCCGGTGGCAACAATATTGATACTTTCAATGCTGTTCAGTCGCACTCGGAGACGGCTGAAGATGGTATAAGCGACACCACACAGGAGGATCAGCAAAATGCAATTTCCATGGCCGTCCCTGCTGCCGACGCCGGGAAGGGGAGAAAGAGGAAACGCCAGAAGGTTTCCAAGAACAGTGAAGAAGTACTGAGCCAAAGGATTACTCATATTGAAGTGGAGCGCAACCGCAGGAAGCAGATGAATGCTCATTTGGACGTCTTGCGTTCCCTCATTCCTCAATCCTATATTCAAAGAGTAAGCTTTTCATCCTGCCATGCTACAGAAAATTATTAGGTATAAACATAGTTCTCGTCGTGTTTGGTTTTTCAATTTGTTTCCCAAATATGAATTGTGTTGCAAGAACATGGGTGTTTTTATAGTAGCAAGTAGCAAGATGGGTGTAGTAAGTTGGTTGTTTTAGAGCAGCAAATATTAAGAACTATTGGTAAATATTAAGGACCATGCTGTAACTTAATTATCAGTAAAATAAAATAATTTGGTTTTTCAATTTGTTTTCCAAATATGATTTGTGTTGCAAGAAGATGGGTGTTTTTATAATAGCAAGTAGCAAGATGGGTGCAGCAAGTTGGGTGTTTTAGAGCCTCAAATATTAAAATCTATTGATAAATATGAAGTATCATGCAGTAAAGTAATGTAATGATTATCTAGTAAAATAAAATGATCTATCTAGTAAAATAAAATGATCTTCAATATATAATATGGAAAAAATTTAGCTTAGTATATAATGCTTGCAATTCTACTTTTAATATCAAAAATATTATAATAAAGCAGCACTGCAGAAGATAAAAACATCACAGACAATAGACAATGAAGAAACAAAAATCACACTTAACATTGCACAACAGGCCTTGGCTTGCATTCCTCACGTAGAGAAAATACAAATTTATAAAATAAAAAAATATATCTAAAATTATACATATGAAATTCATACTTAATAAGCTTTTGTCGGTACTTCTCGTATGGCTTCAAGTTAACCAAAAAAACCTTGATAATTATTTATTTATATATACCTGGCTTCCCACCCGAACAATACTAGCATCTTAATAATTTCTAAATGTCTTCTATTCATCTTAATCATAGGTATCCTCTGAAAAAGGTAGGTATTCATTCTTTAACATTGTTTCATCTTAACCATAGGGTATTTATGAATATTATTCTAATTTTTCAGCATCCAATGATTATTCTCGATGTTTAAAAATATCTAAGATTAGTTTGAACTCTGTATTTTAACCTGGATGTTTAATATATCTGCATAAAAAACAACTTATCCCTCTGCATAGAAGTTTCATACTGTCTGATGTTTTAGGGAATTCAGAATTTTAAATAATCTTGAACCAGGTGCTGAATGCGTTTCTCACTTCAGTTCTTTGCTTTTTTCATTCCCCCAGATGCAAATTCTGGGGTTGGTTATCTGTCACAGCTTTAATGTCATCGGGATTATATAAAATTTAGGTTTTGGTTTTTGAAAATATGTGAACTCGTGAGAATTGATATATTAAATAGATATGTTCTGAATTCTAATACCCAGTTGTATAACACTAAAAACATATGATGCATTACATTGCAGTGAAGAGTTGATGCAGGACATCACATGCTTCAAAGAGTCAACTTTATGCAAATTGCATTTTGTGTGTGCAAATCCACTCATTACAGATTAATAGCCTGCTAGCTTGCCTTCCATAGGATTCTAACTATTCTTTATGACTCTTATTCTCAATTAGATATGCATATGCTGTGTTTTCGCACTTTGCTTTTAAGTTGTCACTTATGTGCTATCTTAACTGTTACTTATTTTCTACAAATTAAAAATAGAAATTGAGACATTGGTTTACTCATTTATCACATTTACAATTACTTACACATATTTGTCATTCTCTTTATTTATTAGCACATTTACTATTACCTACACCTACTTGCTTTTCTCCTTATTTATTAGCCTTTAATGCTTAATGGTTCTACTCAAATTATCACATTTACAATTACTTACACATACTTACCTTTCTCCATATTTATTAGCTTTTAATGCTTAATTGTTTTATCTTCCATTTTTTTAGATATTCTAGTAAGATCTTACCCTCATTTATCACATTTACAATTACTTTCTCCCTCTTTATTAGCCTTCAATGCTTAATTGTTTTACCTCCATTTTTTAAGATATTCTTAATAGTTCTACTCAAATTATCACATTTACCATTACTTACAAACACTTACCTTTATCCCTATTTATTAGCCTTTAATGCTTAATTGTTTTATCTTCCATCTTTTTTAGATATTCTAGTAAAATCTTACCCTCATCTATCACATTTACAATTACTTTCTCCCTATTTATTAGCCTTCAATGCTTAATTGTTTTACCTTCCATTTTTTTAGATATTCTAGTAAGACCTTACTCTCATTTATCACATTTACAATTACTTTCTCCCTATTTATTAATCTTCAATGCTTAATTGTTTTACCTTCTATTTTTTAGATATTTTAGTAAGATCTTACCCTCATTTATCACATTTACAATTATTTAGATAGACTTTCCCTTCTCCCTATTGATTAGCTTTCAATGTTTAATTGTTCTACCTTCCATTTTTTTATAAATATTCTAATAAAATCTTACCCGGTGATCATTGAAACCTGAAAAGTATTTTTTATTCCCTATCCATAAGATGTTTTTGCTAATTCTAAATAATAATTTATAATTTTTTATTTAAATTTAATAAAATAAAATAAAATAATAATAATCCAATTAAATTTAAGAAATAAAATTTAGAGCGGAAGCTCAATATTTGTTACAAAATATTCCAGGTTCAAATCCCTGGTATATCAAACTAACAAAAATAGATTAAAAAGTTGATAAAAACTTTTAACTAGTTTCCTTTTTTAATTACTGTACAACCTCTCTTGAAATAAAAAGAATTAAACAGTTTCATTTTTATTACTATACAGCCTCTGCTATTTTAATGATCTTTTCTTTCCCTCAGTAACTTCCGCCAACTTAGCCCTTTTCCCATGCATACTCTCCTGCTGGTTCCAAATAGGGTAGGGATTTCAAAACCCAAGCACTTATCAAAACTATTTTGACAACTCCAATACTTGTTTTAACCGTTTAAAGATTTTTTTTAAGGAAAACTCCATCAAAGATTATCTTCTAATAAACAATTTACCCATCAAATCCTCTTCATCATCGCTAATAACGCCCTGCGACGTCATCACTGTCAGTACATCTATGGTCGTTTCCTCTTCCCATTCTCGCTCTGCTTCTTCATGATTGCATCTAATTGTATTTGACAAGTTCTCTGTCGTTGAACGGGTCAACGCTCACTTACTTTTGACTTTGTAGAATAATAACTGCGACTTATTCATCATGGGTTATTTTTTGGTTGGATTGTAGATTTTTGGAATATTTGGGAATCTCATGGATATAGGTGCCGTCAATTTTTTAACTACTTTCATAGACATAGGTGCCGTTAATTTTTTAATTACCCTATATTCATTGGATTCCAAATATTCCGCAAATCTGCAATTGACTTAAGCTCACCGCTCATCAAACGGTATGTTGACCAAATTGTTATGGGGCATTCCTCTGCCGAATAAAAGTATGTCAGTCACCTTCTTTTTGGGGGACAATGGCCTCCGTCAACGACTGCTTTGTCGATTTCTTCTCTGTGGATGATTCTGTCAACGGACTCTGCATCGAGCATTCCTTTGTTAATAATTCATCTGTCCATGACTTCTATGTTGGTAACGTCATTGTTGGTGACTTGCCTCTTTACTAGATTTTCGTAGCAAGTTCAACTATATTTATTACATTGTATTAAACCTGAGTTTAAATTCTTCCAGCTACATTAAATTTGATTGATACATTAAATTTGATTGATATGTGAAATAGAAAGTCAAGTTTAACTATATTTATTACATTGTATTAAACCCGAGTTTAACTTTTTCTAGTTACATAGAATTTGATTAGAAAGTCAGAATAAAGAAAACCTAAGAATGGTATTAAAATAATGGTAAGAATTTGATTAGAAAGTCAGAATAAAGAAAACCTAAGAATGGTATTAAAATAATGGTAAATTAATACATAAAAGACTAAGTTTTGTGATATATATTTAAAAATATAATATATACCATTGTATGAAAACATTTTATCCTAACATTATTATATGTAAATATAATTATTGTATTAAAAATAATAAAATATAATCAATTATAATTAATATTATATATAATAATAAATATTATACAAAATTAATATGGTATATAATAAAAAACTATCACCTTATATGAATGTAAACTCAATGATCATTGTTCTGTTGTTCAAATGTTTGGAAGTGTTTTAATCTTATATATTTGTCAATATAAGAATATAAGTTCCATTATTATTGTTTTGTTGTTTAGAAGTGGTTGATTTTTTTAAATGAGGGTTGTGCGAAGAAAAGTAAGATATTATTAATAAAGAAAATTGCAATTATAAAAAAATTTATGTAATCATTTTAAATTTTATTATCATTATATGACTGAAAATAATATTATTATTATCTAATTTTATTATAATATTTTTAATTATTATTTTTGTTTAAAATAGTTAATTTTATTATTTATTTTTTTAAAAATGATTGTGCGAAAAGAAATGGAATTGCCTCATATTATAAGTACATTTATATAATATTTTATTATCATTATGTTGATGAAAAATGACTATTATTATCTAATTTTATTTAATAAATGTTTCTATTATTATTATTATTATTATTTTGTTCAAAATAATTAATTCTTTGTATTTATTTTTTTAAAAATGACTGTGTAAAGAAGAATGAGTTGCTGAATATTGTAATTAAATTTTATTATAAATATTTTGAATAATTAAAATAAATAAAATATATAAATTTTTGATTTTATAATTATATAATAATAAAAAATAAATAATAAAAATATAAATTATATTAAAATAATATATTTAATTATTTTCAAATTTATTAATTTTTTTATAAAATATTTACTTAGAAAATATTCGAAAAATATTATCAAGAGTACACATATAGACATATATAGAGAGTTTTCTTCCTGATTTTCATACTCACATATAAAAGTTTCTTCATGAGGATCTCACATATAAAAAGTTTCTTCATAATTATCCTCATGAATATGAAGTGGTAATTATATTGTAGATTTTTAATATTTAAAAATTCAATGAATAATAATAACTTGAAATTTTGATGAATAGGTTGAAGTAAATTTCAAAATAGTTTAAAATCTACGATTTTTTTCATCAAAATTTAATTTTATAAATACATTAGTTGATAAAATATTGTGAAACGTCGTATAAAGAGTTTCTTCATAATAAATACATTAGTTAATAAAAAATTGCGTATAAAGAGTTTCTCCATAATTATCATTATGAATATGAAGTAATAATTATATTTCAATTTTAAATAATTGAAAATGGAATGAATAACAATAATTTGAAAATTTGATGAAGATGGGTGAAATCAATTTCAAAATAGTCTACAATCTTTTCATCAAAATTTTGTAAATACATTAGTTAATAAAATATTGCAAGACGTCGATGGTTAGATTATAAAATGCTATGACTATTAAGATGTTGAAACCTGGAAATTTACAATATTTTTTTAAAACATTAATCTTTATACACTTTTTAAATATGGAATGTTAACATGTTTAAGATTTTAAGTATGGGTTTACGCAGTGTATTATATTAGATATCATTTTTGGGATTCAACAGTAAGTCATTCACGTATGATCATTTCCATGAGAGGTAGTCGTAACTCACTAATTTCTCATGATTTTTGAATAGTTCACTTAGCACTCATTGCATAGAGTGATGCTCACAGGGGTGAAAAAATAAAATTGAAATTAGTGAAATAAATCCTCTACTTCCATATCGATATAGATACAAACGAACTTCAATGATATTTTAATACATTTTGAGCTTTTGATCCATTAACGATGGAATGGAATGTTACTGTACTAACGTAAAGTAAAGTAACCTCTAATATGTATGTGTGTATGGTTATAACGCAGGGAGATCAAGCATCTATTATAGGAGGGGCTATTGATTTAGTGAAAGAATTGGAGCAGGTCTTGCAGTCGCTTCAATTTCAGAAGATTAAAAGGGAAAACGTAGACAGAACTGATCCAACAAACTGTCTATCAATCCTCCCGCCTCACCAGTCCTCTGCGCGGTGCAATTCAAAATGCGTTGTAGACACCAGCAGCAGCCAGGTCAGAGCATTGGAAGACAAATCCTCAATAGCAGACATAGAGGTGACATTGATCGAAACACATGGCAGCCTCAAAATTCTCTCTAAGAAGAAGCACGGGCAGCTCTTGAAGATCATCACTGCTCTCGAAAGCTTTCATATGACAATCCTGCATCTCAATATCACCTCAATGGACGAGACTGTGGTCTTCTCTTTCAACGTCAAGGTGAGACCTCTCTCTGTACTTGGCTGTATTGAAAGCAATATGGAGAAAAATATAAAACAATACGTATCCATTTTTTCAGGTAGAAGATGAATGCCAACTTACATCAGCGGATGAGATAGCAAGCTCCCTTCACCGAATTCTGAGAATAGTGCATGCGTGCTAATGATCCATGGCTCTCATCGAAAATGCACATCTTCTTGCTTGCAGGTGTACATACATCCATTCTCTGCTTTTGTATCAACCATATACAGTGAAGAAGTTTGTTGTTCTCCGTAATTTGGTTAGTTCTTTTGTTTTAATACTGGTTCTGGCTTTCAATAGATATCTGTATCAGCCTCTCGTTTTATAGCACTCAACTACAAACTACGAAGTATCGATAGAAAGGAAATTGATCAAAGTATCGATAGAGCGGAAATTGATCGACTGCTCAAGTAGCATACCAATTCAAAGTTAAGATTGGATGAAGGCAATGCTAATGGGCTTGAATGCTCCCATAATGTTGTTTAAAAAATATTGCCCTAACGACTGAAATCAACCATAGTATATGGTAGATCTTCCCTCATAGAGATGTATCTTTCCATGATCGATATAGATAAAATATTGGAAAGTAAACTGCAAAAAGCTTTCTCGCAGTGCTCTTGATATGTCTTATATGTTTTTTTCATGATAGTTATGTGTTTTCTATTTATTTATTTTCATAACACTTCTCAATTTTGAATAAATAGAACTAGAAAATATACCAAAAAAACCCATTTATAATATTATATAAAAAACATATATCCTAATATAATATATTATACAAAATATATTTAAAATCTAAACCCATTTATAATATTATATAAAAAACATATATCCTAATATAATATATATAACAAAATATATTTATATAGATTTAGCTACCACCTTCATTTCCTTATGATGGTAAATAAAAATAGTGACCAGCAGTTTCTAAGTATATATATTAATATGATATATATACAAATATGTTTATATAGATTTTAGCTAACAACCTTCATTTCCTTATGATTGTATATAAGATAGTGGCCAACCCCATTCTTTTGATTCTCATTTTAGATAAAATTCTTCTTAGTTTAAAGGAGGTGTTTTTAAGTAAGAAAGATGATTTATGAGTGTAAGATTTATGATATTAAATTAGAATATTGATATTAAATTAAAATATATTTATTTTGTATGGTTTTTTTTGTAAGTTTGGAAAGATTATATCTTCATTATGTTTTTTTTGTAAGTTTGGAAGGACTGTATTTTCATCGTGTCCAATATATCACCCCGATCGAGGAGGAAATTGAACTAATGACTTCACATCAAAGCGTACCTTAACAAAACACCCGATCACCCTTTATCCAAAAATCCCATGGACATATCTATTTTTATATAGTTATAATAATATTATTATTTTATTTTATTTTCTATATAATTTTAAATAATATAAAAATATTTAATTATTATTTAATAATTATTATTTAAATTTAACTATTAATAAATTTTATTTTTATTACGGTTTTTTCTGTACTATTGTTTTCAATCTTTCCTCTGGTCTTGTTAAGGTGGCATTCATGTGTTTCCACCACATGTATATTTAGTGTATTATTTTAGGAAATATCAAATAGTGCAAATCTTACACATTATGGTTAAAAGGATTGATAAATAGCATGTAAGTTTGGAGTGCTAGTTGTTACTTGCTATTTATATGGGATAGTGAAATGTTGTCAATCTTGTGATTGTTGGGATAGGATTGGTTATAGGTAATGTAAATGTATTTACAAGGATGCATACACGTCATTTTAAAATGATGCTTTTATTGTTTAGAGGTAAGTTATGTGGATGATGATTTTTGTTTTATGGATATAGATAAGAATATAAGAATGTTGTAAATTCTTCAATTTATGTGTGGATGTTTTTCTTTATTACCTACTTAATGTGTTGCATAATTTTTTGAAGTATTTTTAGAAATATTTATTCGAATAAATAATAATATAAGAACTTAAATGAAATAATGTTGCATTAAATCATTTATTTCTCTTTGAGTTTTTTGGTTTTATATTTCACACATGGCTTAGAAAATGGTATCACTTTTTCTTTTTTTAATTACAAAGGTGTTTTTCTTGGATTTTCAACTTTGTTTTATATATTATTTTGTTTATATTTTGTAAAGATGGGTTGGTGGTGGAAGGAATTGTAAAGTAATCTATTTGAATAATCAGGCTGACATTGGGAAATGTTCTTGAAATCATGTGTTGGATGTGTTGAGTTCTTGTTTGTTGTCATTCAATATACTCTTTCATTGTACATAGTGGTGGCTTTAAATCAATAAGATTCTATGTGCATTTGCTTATGTGCAATGTAAAATTATTAGTTGTGCAATCAATATTGTAAATTGTTGTTGTTTACTTTTTTTTAATTTGCAATTATTGATTTTGTTTATACATAAGATATATTGGTATGCCACTAATGGTGTTTATGTTAAACATTTTTTTTAAGGAGATTACAGAGTGTTTGATTACTTCATTAGTTGATGACATTGCTTTGAAATGCTATGTATAAATGATTCTCTTTTATAAACTAGATAATGATGTCATGTGGAGAAATGCATTGTCATATAATATCATTTTGTAGGGTAACAATGTGTTGTTTGATAGCTCTAGACTAACAATGAGACTTTGTAGAGTAATAAGTGTAGTTGTCAATGCCCATATGGTCCTTAAAAACATGAAAATTCCGACTCTCTATAAATTATGTTCAATATATCAATTGAAGAGAAGTAATTATATGGGATGTTAAAGTAAACTATGTTTTAGGAATGCCAAAAATGTGTGAGAAAGATGTCAAGTGGAAAAACCATGTGCATTGGCAAGCATCTTAAATATGAACAAGTAGTTATAATTACATAATGTTTGCTATAGATTTTCAATGAGCATTGATGAGTCTACAATGATTTATTATGGATCCAAAAGAGGTCCTAACAATATTTTTCTTGTGTTTTTGTGGTCAATTTCAATTTTAGATATTTCATTAGGGTATATCATATTCATTATATTTGAGTTGACATTTTGGGAGATACTAGCATGGTTCATGATAATGACAAGAAGCTCAATATGGCGATAATTCATGGATGATTTGCATATCCAAAAAGGCCATCATGGACTCACAATGACTCTTTGTGATTCATCAAAACCAATGGTTTTGGGGTCATAACAAATAGTTGCACGATCTTAACTAATAGTTGTAACCATGTATCGAATAGTTGCAAACTCACCAAGGCGGTTCTGTACTTTTGGTGAATTAATATGCACTTAATAATTTATTATATACTTTGAAAAGGTTCTTTCATTTTATACTGGAAGAATCGACAACTAGGTTGGGCTCATGCTCGCATCACATGGAATCAAATCTAATTGCTACCAATATAACCCATAAGTGAACCACACATGCCCTTGCACATGGATCACGGATAAATTGGGTGATTTGAACCTTTTACCACAAACTTTACATAATACTTCATAACACATCCATCGCCATTTGAGCCACCCCCTTAGGGACTATGCTTCAAATAAGTTATTCTAAACTGGCAAGGGCTTTTTTAAAATAGTAATGAGTGGTTACAAAGTTGTAAGGCATCGCTTCAGACACACAATGATTAGTTGGATATTAGAAATCACTATTTGCAAAATGGGTGGTGCCAATTTCATATATGAGAGTATCTCCTCTTGGATTATGTGTGTTTTATAATTATTTTATATCCCTTAATTTATACACTAATGTATACAAGGATCGACATATGTTTTGTCAAAATTTTATCATTTAGGTTTTGTTTTATTGTTGAAACATGTTGGGGATATACATCTATAAATTTATAGACAAGTCCAATTGGAGGTTTTGGAAGCAATGTTTTACTAGCTCCTAGTGTTTTTCTTTGCTAAGTATACAACTCTTTGTAAACATTACGTTGAATTTGTAAAAACCTAAGTTCTTTTATTAGTGTGAAAATAGAAATTTCATTTAAGAATATAATGATTTTTTAAAGGAATGTGGAATCATCATGACATACCTTTTATTTTTTATTACCTCAAGGGCTAGTGTAAAAGATCCATTATATATGTAGATTTTTAAAATTTGAAGAGCACAAGAGTAGCGATGTATCCATGCTTTTCTTACATTGATAAGAATGTATTATGGCATCAAGAATTATTTTAGCATAAATATTTTTTTTTTTAAATAATGTTAAAAATAGAGGGTTGTTGTAAATTAGGGACTAGGTTTTTTGAATTGATGATGGACGACAACATTGCAATTTAATATGATTGGGTTATTGTGAGGCAACTTTCCAATTAAAATCATGTAAACATTTTCATGTGCAATATCCTTCGGATGAGTTAGTGTCCAATATGTCCATTAGTTGTATTTAAACATTGATTATAAGGGACAATCTACATATATTCCTAAGCTATGGATGAGTTGAATGTCTTAAAAAGTAAATAAATAATGTTTTTGTTGTTTTTTTTATGCATGTGTCTTGCCTTGATGAGTCATATGTTGACGCTAGTAAGTATGTGTATTTCCATAATATGTGCATGATTAAGAGTTAGAAAAGTTAAAACTACAAAAAATACACATATAAGTAAACAACTACTTGAACTTTAATATATATATATATATATTATTAATATATATATATATATATTATATATATATATTATATATAATATATATATATATATATATCATGAAACGAGTAGTAATTTTCATTAATAAAGTTGGAAAACAGGCTAGGTCCCTTACAAACATGGAGAGATTAGTCTCAAAATTGTGTAGGTATACAAGCAAAGAGACCATATTACTACCTATCTTATTCATATATATACTCTTTACGTATTTCAGACTATATACCTTTCAAAAGACTCCACAGTATTCTACTATTCGACAAAACATAATATTATGCAAATAAAAGACATCTGCTACCCGCGACTTCTAGGCTCAAAATCTTCCTACACCTCTTCAACATGCATACCTGGTTTTGCACTCGAAGCAACCCCAAGATCTAGTTCACAATTTGCAGTGCCAAAATTTCCCTCTGTTAAGGGAGCAGTTCCATCAAAGATTCCAAAGACCTCCTTTAAAACGCCACAGTGGATGTCTCCACCTGCAATTCGATGTTCTCCACTTTATGTCTCATATTCATAACACTAGTATTTAGTTGTTCCATTTTTTTTGGAGCACCTCCATGTCCTTCTCGAAGCTTGATAATTGAACAAACACAACAACCATATTTTCATTGATCTCCTTAACAATCTCTTTGACAATTTTATTACATGAACTTTCGACTATTTACCCAAAACTCTCGCTACACCTAGACCACTCAGTGTCATTGGTGCTACCATCACTCACAGAAGCCATTTTCCTTGCTATTCTCCCATGCACCAGAGAAATCCAATGATTTATATGCTTTAGCCAACAACTATAAATAAGCGCCTGATTCTTTCCAGCATTCCTTCCCATCTTTTTAGGCATAAATGCATTTCAATTCTGCAACCTTACTAAGTTGCTTTCCTCCCTCTCCATCATCGTTCATATCCATTTGACTCGAACCATAATGGTACAAAGCCTGCTCTCGGTTGGTCTATTATTTATTATCCAAGGGCAGAGTGCCCACTTGTCATGAGTCATGGCCACCTTTCTACCGTGCACCCACTTGTGCCTTAAATTCTAGCTAACATTTCCTTCTCTTGAGACTCTCCAGCGCGTGTCCTCGACATGCTGTCATACTTAATTGTGTGCAATTTCATATTAATTTTTGAACTCTAGCTGTAATCCAAAAGGATTATGATAAATGTAATATTTATGGGATATGAAATATATCATTGTGATGGTTTATAAGAAAGTATCCTTGCTTTAATTATGCTCCAATATTGGCTTGTACATCCGCCACTTGATTATTATCTCTTTTAACATGGAATATTTTATTTTTTCTATTTTTCTAAGAAGATGCATCATCCTTATGTATAATGGAGAGGTTTTAGAATCAACAAGGTATTCATTTCTGGAAAGGTTCATACATTTTTGGATAACCACCATTGAATCACCAACAATAGTTAGATTCTTGATTCCCTTGGAGATGTTGATCTTCAAGCCTTGTGAGAGAGAGAGAGAGAGTTCTTTAGATTGATTGTTTGTGGCTTTCTTGAGACCCCAAGCGAACTTTATTTTAGACTTTTCTTTGAGGTTTAGAAGCACCCCTCCCACTCCATACTCCCTGTGAACTTAATATTATCTTAATAATGATCATTTTTTTGTTATTAGTTACCCATTTTTTTCCTTTTTCTCTTTTTATGTATTATTATTTATAATTTACAACAATACAAAGAAATATAATCTATTGAATGATAAAAAGTGATAAAACATAGGAAAAAAAGCTAGACTCATCTTGATAAATATTTGAGCTTAATAATTTGTAGCATCGATCAAACAAAAATTATATGTCCTCATTTTATTAGCGTTTAAAAAATATAAAGGAGGGGCATTTTGTGAAAATCGATTTAAGAAAATCCTTGGTTATCCACAAGGTTTTTCTTCCTCGAGTTTATATATCAATCCTCAAAGGAACAAACTAAATTTCACAATCATAAAAATTAATAGTGTGCTTAGTTCTTAGTAAAGGCCTCTTATAATATTAGTTTATATTATACGGTTATGGAAAATATACAAGAGAAAAACAATAGAGTTTAAATAAGAGATACATTTTATTAATGTGTGTTCAATTACATAAAGTGGTGTTGTATATATATCTAGCAAGCTCCATTATTACCATTAGGAACTACTCACCTAATTTCATAATTAAATTTAACATAAATGCCACTTGTTGTATATGATTTATTTCCACTTTAAGATATGACATTATCACTTAAAACATTTATTACTAATGAAATGGATATTACAATATCTAACACCCCTCTTAATGTTTATTTCACTTTCCACAACTCTTAACATCTCTCGATTCTTATTGAGTTTTTCGTGAATATGTCTACCACTTAATATTGGGTCTCACAATAAATCAACTTTGTCCCTTTCTTTTCTACTTGTTCTCTAATATAATGATGTTGAATTTTGACATGATTTATTTTTTAATGATAAATTAAATTATTTATCATCTTGATGCTATTTTGGTTTTCATGGTGTAAACTTGTAGGCTAAATGTATGGAAGATTCAAAACTTGAAATTCTAATTAAATTCTTACTAAAGGAAATTCACTTAGAGGTCCTAACCATGTTGCTTCGCAAGCTACTCCAATTGTTTTTTTGTATTTTACTTCTATTGTTGAAAGCACTACCAAAGGTTGTTCTTTACTTGCTCATGAAACCATTCCACTACCAAGGGTAAAATCATAGCCCTTTATCTAATAAAACTTCAAATATATAAGAGTGAATCCACCATATAAACTTCCAAAATAAACCCTAAAACACCAAAGATACCAAATCATTCACTATGAAAAACACTTAAGGTAGAGTAATACCATTAAATACTCCTTATATGAGGAATCACTCAATAAGACATGCTTGCGACATGACAATATAATCTAACCCACATACATTACAATGATGCATATGTGTATTTATACATTCTCATGAATATTCATAGGGTCTTATGCCAACTACGTCTTATTATTATATTCTTTCATTTTAATGACACAATGGAACTATTCCATTATGATGACCACATTATACTAAGTATCCCCTTGGGTACCTCTCTAGATAACTTGCAATCCATAACCTTTATTTTATCTTCAAAACATGGTAAGAAGCAAACTATTATGATCTACCAAGCAATGTAGTCAACCAATACCATGCACAAACATCATCCATCCTAGTGAAATGTAGTCATGGGATCCAACTATTACTTTTCCTTGATCTAGATTTTGGTTTCTTCTTGAGATCCATTTCTTCACTACACTATTTTGATATCTCCATCCATTGCTTTTAGTCCTCTATATTAGTTTCCTATATAGTTCCATGTTGATCCATAATGAGTTCTCTTATGCTCATACCCTTTCCTTAATGTAAATTATTTATCCATGTGGTATGGGTAGTGATATAACAACAAACTTAACTATCGATTCTTCTTTCTTTGAATCAACAATATTTGGTTATATATCTTCTTATTTTTGTTTATTCCCTTCCTTTATATTCTCTTCAAGTTATTTTGTAGGTACCTATTCTAATTCAACCCCGAAATCTTCATATAATGTGTACAATGAGGCACTATAATTTGTTTCCTTGCAAGTACTTCTTTGTGTCCCCCTTTGGGCCCTTCCTATTTAATAAGAGAAATGTATTGTAATGTAATTTTCCTTTTCTTGTACCACATGTAACATACTGGACCCCACACTTGGCTACGTTACCATAATTTCATCTCTCTAATATTATCTATAATGTACCCAAAACATAACGTACCTCAAAAAATTTCATTCTTGAACTAATTTTCAAACTCTAGTACCATTTGACATGAATCAAGAAGCATAGAATGAAAAAAATCACACAAAACCATAAAAAAACGCATATACATAAACGCAAAATCATGTTTCTCACACAATGCATAACATTGAAAGATGCACACAACATTAATCAATGAACAAGCATAGAGTAAGCATAACATGAATATAATAGACAAAGAAAAATCATCTTTATCCATAACCACACTCAATGTCTATAGACATTGGATGTTCCACCCAATCATAGAAGCTTATCCTTTAAATCTCTCGACAATAGATCATCCTCAAAATAAGGATATGAATCCATAAGGACAAGTACGTAGGATTACTGTAATTTCTCACATATAGTCAAGCTATCATGATATTGAAATTTACTCAATAATATAGAAATCTTAACCCACCAACTCTCTTTCCTATCTAGCCAGCACAATCCAAAGAAAGGAAACCACTTTTTGTCACACAATCCCTCAAGTTATTCCATTTCTCTCCAAGGATTTAAAATACCCTGGTTAAGAAATATCCATGTTGGAAGCTTCAAATGTTCTCACTTGTCGATATTTTTGCCTTAGCATATCAAAATATACAGGCATTTAGACATGTTTAAATTACTAGAAAATAACTATTATTCTCATATAGCCACTATCCATGGATCTCTACTATAAAATATTCTCTTCTCTCCAAGCAACAAGAACATGAATGCATAGGAAAGAAGAATGAGGAATTCCTTCCAACCTGTTGTAGCAGCTACAACCATCCTCCAAAATTTTTCCTTGGCTTCGTTTTAGAGCCTCCCTACCAACCATCCTTAGCACCATGTCTTGCACTGCCCAAGTACTTACGTTTTTAGTTGGTTTTCTTTGCCTTATCAACTTGCGTTTACTAACTTGTTTGCCTTTCACCCACAAGCTGACTTCCCATGACTTGGTTTTCAACTGGTTCTTATGTTGGCTTGGAGAATTACACAGAACTGGAGGGAAAACAACCTTGCTCTCTAGAATTTCACAGAACACCAAGGCAAACAAATGCTCTCCAAAATTGCACAGAGCATGTAGGTTGTCATCCCCTTGAAAATTACATAGAGAATCCCATCATCGGGATTGCTCTCATAATTTGCAAAGTTCTGTTGGCAGCCTTGGCTTCAATCCAAAAATTGCACAGAGATTGAGGGGTAGCCAAAGCCACTCAACCCATAAACTGCGCAGAAGTCATCCTCAAGCTTGTTTTCCATTGCATGTGCTCACAAGTTGACCGATTCCCTCCAAAATTGTGCATCTCACCTTACATGCATGGCAAATTTTTCCCGAAAAGGAAAAAAAGTAAAAAGTAAAAAGCATCCCTAGATTTTAGGGATCTATTTTTAGTAGTTGGGGGCTACATGCAAAAGTCATTTTAGAAACCTACCACCAAGTGTCTCTTTTTCCTAGATTTGTGGCATGCATGTCATAAGCCTCAATCTTGTCAAAACTATTTATTCGACACTTTAGAGCTCATTCTTCACTTTAATCTTGGAGCTCGGGCATTCCTAGGTTTGTGTGAGTGTTGTTTTCTTGGTTTTGTTGAATGCTTGCCATCGTTTTAATGCATGTTAGCTTGTAGAAGCATAGTTTCAAGTTTTCCATTGCATCTCCTTATTGTCGCATGCATGACATTGTTTCTACACTAACGATTGCTATTACGGCGACTCATTTCAAACACTTAGTTATTTTCCCATATTACTGAATCCTATACTTACTGATTTCATGCATGATCATTCACTCATGTCTACACCTGGCTTCACACATGCATTCAGTCTTTACTATTTTCAATCGCCCGTCGGCGGGTCTGATTTGCCTTGGCCTGGACCTTGCCTTTCCTGACTTGCACTGCACATTTCTGGGATGGAAGGCCTTGCCTTTCTCCCAGAAATTGTGTAGAGCTTGCCTCACACTGGCCTCCCAAAGTGTGCTCTGTGCAATTCTGAGATGCAGTGTCTCAGTTGGCCCTCGAAATTGCGCAATGCAACTTTCCTGGGTTGCAGTCATGATGACTAAAGCTGCGCATTGAGAAGTTTCATTCCTCAACAGGCCAAGTTGAACTGTGCTCTTCGTAGTCAACCAACTCACTGGAATTCTGGATTGTTCTCTGCGTAGTTCTGGCAGTCATTCTCCTAGCCTCCTAGTGAAAATTGCGTAAATTTCTCAGTCAGTCACCCAAGTGTGTTGCATGTCACTCCTCAAGTTGCTTTTGGTTTTCAACTGATAGTTTTCTTGCCATGAGTGTTGCTATGTGTCCAGGTATCATAGGTGTTCATCAATCTCTTAGCAGTACAGATATAATGGCTTCCAAGAGAGCAGGGTCAAAGGGCACCATTGAGATCTCATCTGGAGATGTGGTCGAGCAAGTGTATATGAGCTTACCCATATATGAAGACACTAAGATGTTCATAGACAAGGAGATCAAGATCAAATGGCAAGACATCAATGAAATCTTTTCAGGCACCTTCGAGGAGAATTTGGAGAACCGCGGAGTCTATGTCAACATACACAAGTTTGGATTATACCGATTTGCATGCCGATGTCCCGCATTTCCATTCGCGGACATGATCCACTAGATTCTCTCGCATATTGATCCAGAGACAATGGTGTTGAGCAGTCTTAGTGGAACAAAACTTTCTACCTTCAGGGCAGAGGACTTTGAGGAGATGTATCACTTGTCACAGTTGGTGAACACAATGGATGCACTCTTCACCAGTCCCAGGAACAGTGCAAACTCAAGAGACATATTGAAGAGTTGGGTGATAAATTCATCTAAGTTTGGGATAACACCCAACCAAGTATACAAGACGAAGACATTGCAGGGGGCTTATTAGTTCATGGTCATCTTCCCATGCCGCTTATATAGCCAAGAGAGCACAAAAACCTTCCAGCAGATTTGGGTGATTATGTTAGATCAGCTAGAGAATGAAGGAAGGCCTTTCAATTGGTCTGACATGTTGACTCTCCAACTAAAGGGACAAGTAACAAATGTCCGACATCTGCCCAAGGGTCAGCAAGAAAATATTTTCATGTCCACTTACATACTTGATGCAATCTATTCCCATCAGCAGTTCCCTAGCTTGGGTTGGGCATGAACACCTTCATAAACCTCTGTGCACATCTATTGTAGGTTGTTCTCCGAGTGCATCTTCTGTGGAGTTATGCTACAACTATCAAACCACTTCGTCACCCCGGTGTACAAGATGATCTTTGAGCATGATCTACATTGCATGTCACAGAAAATGATGGAGGCATTGGTTAACATAGAATATTGGTAATGCCTCACCCCTTGTCACCTTCATCCAAGTGTACAATGCGGAGAAGGCTCTACATGTGTTACCAAAGTTTGCCATGGACAATCTATTCATGCAAGAGGTTGCATACCACATCTCGAGAGGGTTGCCAACAAGACTACACAGGAAGAAGAAAGCACCTTGACCCGTTCTTCCTTTGCGGATCGAGTTGTATGAGATCAAAAATATCTAGCATGCTAAGGCCTAGATGGAGGAATTCAAGAGATTCACCTTTGGCACAAGAAGTTTCAATCCATATGACCTGCACCGCTTAGTGGAGGACCACTATGCGAGAGTGTATCATCCTTGGATCCACATGGCATGTCATTGGCCTGAGGAAGACCCATGGAGATATTGCTACAACTCCTTAAGGCTCAATGAACCAATTAGAGTGGTTGTAGAATGGTTAGCAGTGCACAAGGAAACAACATCTCAGAGAGCAACAACATCAACAACAATAGAGGGCAGCAGACCTGTGCATGACAAAGGCAAGAGGAAAGTTTTCGACAGCGCGGAAGCAGAGAAAAGTTGAAAGTTCAAAGAATATCCACTTGTATTAAGAGCAAATTTGGAGATTGAGGTAAATATGTGATAACACAATAGAAGGATTTCTCAAAGATAGAGGGAGAAGCAGAAACTGGAGGATGCAGAAAAGAAGTTGCAAGAGTTGAAGCAACAACTAAGGAAAGAACAGGAGTTGCGCGGAAGAGAGAAGGAAGTGTAACAGGAAAAAGAACAATACAAGGTACAAAATGCACACATTGATGAAACTATGTCAATATAGGTTATTGATTTATCAGAATAGCTAGTAGATAACAAACAGGGTGAGCAGTCATAAGAGCAAGACTTCGCTCAAGAGATTGAACAAATGTTGGAACAGATGGACACGGATGTGGTTTAGCCAGAGTAGGATCAAGATACAGATCTCATGCCCAAGGGCTGAGAGGTCACCCCACCGCTTCACCAGATCTGGGAATAGAGCAAGTCCCAAGTGATCAAGGAGACACTAAAATCGTTGAGGACAATCCAGAGGCAGATGTGCATAACATATCCTTTGACGAGTCACAACCATTATCCATCATTGATCTGAACTTAAATAGGAATGCAACAACTTACATATATAATCATAAACACAGAGATGCAGCAAAAAAATACTTCACTTCATTAATAGAAAAATATTGAACTATGCTTACAAATAGAATGGAAATAAGATAGCTAGGGCAATGGTAGCTTATCTCTAAGAAAAGACGTGGCAGCTACATGCCTCTAAACTATGTTATAATGAGGCTCAAGGACCTATTTATTATTGGAAAACATGATAAAACCCTAAACAACCAAAACCATATCCCTAGGAGATGTAACACCAAGAGCTTGTGGACCTCATTGGGGTTAGTTGGGAAACCAACTTCTTAGGGTCATAACTTGGTCATATTTTCTCCATTTGGTGGATACGCTACCTTTTTCGAAAGGTCTCTCTTAGTACTATAGATTTCACCGCAGGCCCCTTCCTATGGCGATGGGTCTGCTATAGACCCCAAAAAAACATCGTTTAGGAGGTCAAAACTGCTCCAAAAGTTCAGGACCCAAAAAAATGCTAAAAATAGTAAATGATGGAATGAACAAGGAAACAAATGAAACTGAATGAGGGGTCTAGGTGGAATAGGAGGGTGGCCACCAATATCCACCTAGATCATTCCTCCCCCCTAGGAAGCAGTGGTCCCAATTCCGTGCAGAGCCTCCATGAGGTGAGGAAATCTGTTGAACCTAGTCCTTGTGAACCACTTGCCCTGGTGAAGGATTTGGCCTACTTTGACAACTCAATATAGTTATATCCTCTGTTAGCGAGTGTTCTTGATTTATGTATCCATGATATGATCATTTGTGGCCTATTTCATGCAATTCAAGTTGAGATTTGTTGGTGTGAGTTGTTCTGCAATGTCAGATGTGTCCAACAATGGTGGAAAGTATGGCCGAAGGCAATCTACATTGAACACTAGGTGTGGACCAAGGAATGGTGGGATGCTAAGCTTGAAGGCATTGTCACCGAAGGCCTTGGTGATGGTGTATAGCCTTGGTGATGGTGTATGGCCCATATTGGAGAGGGCAAAGCTCGTGATGGGGTCCAGCAAGGCACTCCTTCTACAAATGTAGCCAAACGTTTTCGCCCACCTGGAACTTGTGCGGTACTCGATGCTGATCATGGCGCTACTTGTACTTAGCATTGGCTCTGTCTAATATTTCATGGACCTGTTAGAGGATGTTTTGAATGTGCTCAATGAAGTTGTTATCCCTTTCAACATCTGATTGAACGTGAGCCAAATCTACCTAAGTGGCTGCAAATGGTATGGCCACATCAATGGGGCATAATGGCTGAAATCCCATCCCTATCTGAAAGGGGTTATGACCTATTGAGTTGTGGAGAGCTATGTTGTAGATGTGTTGGACATAGGGGAGACTTTCATCCCATGTGTGTGGATGCTTCAAGTTGTACATGTGCATAATGTGTATGATCATCCTATTGACAACCTCTATTTGGCCATCAGTTTGTGGATGGAAAGTCGTAGACTTAGTAATTTTTGTATCTAGCATCAACGAGAGACTTGACCAAAATGCACTCAGGAATATGTTATCCCTATTTGAGACAATGGACTATGGGATCCCAAAATGTACCCATACTCACTCAAATAAGAGCTTAGCAGTGGCCTCTGCTATGATACTCTTCTTGCAAATCGCCTGATGGCCATCATAGATGTTACACAGTAATTTGTCACCGTCCCTGTTACCCCTCTCCTGCATCTTGGAGGACTCACTCCGAGACTTGTGAGAAGTGACAAGACTTGAAACCACTTGCATCATTCACCTCTGAACATGAGCTTCATATGCCCTAAAGACATCTCCTGCACCTTGCCCTTAAAAATAGCCCTTTTTACATTAGCGCTGGTCCACTATGTACTGCCCGCGCCAATGGGGAAAATCCTATAAAAGGGGCGCACCATTAGCGCTCTGTCCCAGAGTTGCAATCACGCCAACCTTTTTGGGCAAAGTTTTTAACCAATCAACCTTCGAAAGTTCTATCCAACTCATTCACCAACTGAATCCAAGTTAAGTGAGGATGGTTTGGCTTCGAATCTCCTTGAATGGGAAGTAGTTTGCCACCATTCCATAGAAGTTTCCAAGTGATGAAGCCAAATCCATTATTGTTGTGATTGATCTTATCTCTTCCTTTTCCTCTATAAAAGCTTGTCTCCATGGCTTGAGCAAGCTAGTTCTGATTCTAGTGGCAATACTTGTGCTGAAAGGAAGATATCAAGAGATTGGAGTTGCAAAGAGCCTTCTTTGTGTCCATAAGGCTTTACCTAAGTAAGGAGACCTTGTCACTAAAGAGAGAGAGAGCTTGTCCCTCATCCTTTCAAGCTTTGCAAGACTTGTGTAGCTGAGCACCCAGCCAAAGGAGGACTTGAAGTCAGGACGCTGGTTGTATTCTCCTTTGTTGATTATTAATAATAGATGACTATCATTATG
>APFE030534316.1:0-24649 GCA_000404065.3 Pinus taeda | reverse complement strand
AGAAAAGATTGCCGAGCCCCCTCTCAGCTCGTCTAAAAGGAATGAGAGGCGGTCGTTTTAAAGCTCTTGTCCGACCGTTTAAAATAACAAAGATTGTTGGGCGTTTGTCGTTTCGCGCTCGTTATTGGTTCTAAAACGATGTGATGCCGACCGCTTTCTTACTTTTTCGGGTCGATATCACTATTTATGAAAAGTACTCCTCGGTCGTAATGATCGGGCGGTTCTTTCGAGCATCGTTTTATACTTTTTCGGGCTCGAGAGACACAACTGTATGAAAAAGCACCCCCCTGGAGTTTCCTTTTCAGCTGTCTTTTCAAACTCTCTAAACATGAAAAGACGCCGAGTTTTTCCTTTGTCAGACTCGTTAAAACTAAATGACATCGGGCTCCATCGCAATGACGCTCTCCAAGCATATGCTATCCCCGTCAAGCTTGTCATCCAAAAATAATCGGGGTACTCGCCAGAAATGGTGGGGGAAAATAAAGGAACCATAATCGTCATCATCGGCAGTATGTTGCTCTTGAACATGGCACTATTGCATTCGTGTCTGGGTGGGGACATCTCATCTCGCTTCACTTTTGCCTCCATGGGTTTGGGTTATCCTATTTTGGCCATTCATCTGCTCATTGTCCTTTCGTTATGACCTCTGATCATTTGACCTCCAAATATTGCCAAATCCGTCGTTGTGCCGCCGATATGTTCAAGAGAAGTTGACCTCTGCAAGTACAACCCCCTCTGATATTTCACGCAAAACAAACTTGTCTCTACCCGTCTCGCGTCGATGATGTGGGAATCATTATGGCCCACCTTCGATAAAGATCACTTCCTGTCGACTTCAGCTCATTTTCCAGGAGTGACCTAGAGACTCCCTTCAGGTACCTTGGGACCTGCATGCCTCAATGGCAGGTCTTTCGTGTTCGACGCGAGGTCTTCATCATTGGCCTCCGATCGGATGATTCCGCGGGTGTTCGACATCGGCTCATTCATTCACATGCCGTGGATTGTACCTATAGTACCTTGAGGACCATCGTCATCATTGGTGGCCCCTCTCGCGTCTGTTAACAACTCTCATTATTGGCTGGTAATCAGACGATGTTCAAGCATGTTCGACTTCGACACATCTATTCACATGTTTGAACTTGTACTTTGTTCGGGTTTGGATGGAGCGCAAGACCCTGGTTCTAGTTCATTGTGGGCCAGGTTGCGATTTTGTGGGACATCATTACATGACTCATTGATGGATGGCTGCGACCATGCCTGAGTCTTTTAAGGATGGCTCGACCATACCTCTTATCATTATGGTCTTCTCAGCTGGGTGGCTGCGTCCACACCATAGACCTTGTTTCTATAAGTCTTTTGGATGGCTGCGCCCATGCCTAGAATTGAAATATCAGTTGTATCCGCCTGCAGTTTCTCTCCAGTGGTGTTCCAGCCCAGCAGTCTTGTAAAGCATTTCACCCCTCCCACTCTCTCGGGCTTCATGCTTTAGGGGGCATCTGTTACACAGTAAAATATCCCTGCCATCATGTCAGTCTCCCTACTGTACTATAAACCACATTCACCCATACTCATGCTCCTCAAAAATGGCTAAAAAACCCTCTTTGCCTAAGTTAAATGGATCATCGCGTCTGTTTGTCAAATAACCGCGCTGACAGGCGGAGGCCAATGTTGTTGTTGCGCTGCCAGCGCGGAAGGACACGTCTTTTCCGCGCTGGTCCCATTTCTGCGAACAGCGCTCCCTCCGTTGGTCCCTTTCGCGCTGACCAGACTTCCTCTATGTCGGTTTGCGATGTCAGCGCGGAAGTTCACTGTTTTTTCGCGCTGATCCTGTTTGGGCGAATTTGTTCCAACAACCAGCCTTCCAGATCCCTCCAGAACTGGTTGTTAGCATTGTTGAGGTTGCCATTCTTTCTCTGGCATGTCTGTTCGACTGACCATCCACTTATTGTGGGGGAGAACTCATCCTTTGCCTATTCATGGAGACTCCTTCTCCTTTATAAGCCTCCTCCATGGCCCATGAGCAGCTAGTTTGGAAGATAGGGACTTTGATTGAGGAATTTTTTGTATATTTTAGTGCTGCTCTTTGTAGGCCTTGGTGTGTTGTGTGAGGATTGCTTTGAGTTTGAGAAAGGTCATAAGCTTGTTGCCTTGTATGTGAGAGAGAGACCTTTTGACTTGGGAGATTTGTCTCAAAGGTGAATGCTTGGAAGATATGCTGGCTGAACCCTCTAGGGAAGGACTCAGCGTCAGGACACCGGTTGTACCTTACTCTACTTTTTGTTAATAAAGATAGATGACTACTCTTATGGTTCCATTTAAATTTGTTCAATGATTGATTAATGCAAATTGTATCCTTCCTGACCGATACATAGTTGTTGTTAGTAGATTTTACGCTTTTGTTTGCTCTCTTTTGCTTGTGCAGGTATTCATCCGCGAGGATAGCGGGGAATTGTGATCGGCTGGAGCGAAGGAGCGAGGGGAATATCTCTTCGACAAACAAGCGTTGGAATCCAAGTAGGTTATTCTCACCCACTTGTTAATTACAACTAGGAACCTGCAGTGTAGCATTGTTCGATTGTTGCTAGACCCCTGTTGGGCTAGTAGGGATCGCCTCTATCCGTAGAGGGGATTTACCTATACAACAGTGACCTTATACCTTAAATTGACCAACACACATGGCTCACATCCTACGTTGATCCATCATGCAAATAGAGAATGATTTCTCAGGCCAAAAACACAAGAAAAAAAGTCACTTCTTGATGTCTCTCATCGGAGAGCTCCTTCAATGATTAAAAAAACACCACATTGAATTTAATACCCTCCTATACATAAGTGTGAGAGAAGATTATACTACTTGAAGCTAACACAAATTTGAGGTTTGATGTGTAACACACGTTGAGTAATCTCCATGTGCTCTCGCTATGCGACCTAGTCCTACAGTCCATGGAAAATATGATGTTGATGCCATGATGATGTCACCCTTTGTAGGTGGTGTGCCCTAAATAGGCCATGTTTCACTCAAGAACAATCTATTCGGCTAACAAAACTATCCAATCACAATGCCATGTGGTGTTTTTCCCTGATTGTAGTGGTCAAGTTCAAACTGACACATCTTCTTATCTTGGAGGATTTTGACCAAGTGTCATATCCTATGAGAACATTCATGGACATGACTCTCGAATCATTCCATCAATAGCCCCTTTTAAACACCATAAATTCTACAAAAACTCAATATACTTCAAGTCAAATTAACCCCCATTTAGCATGATGTTGTCAAGGTATCAAACTTATGTGGGAGAAGACACCCAAACCATGTCATATATAGATTCATTTCACTTCTAGTTTGACATCAATGACATGTTTTCATCAATGACAACACTATCTCCAACACAATTAGGATAATCATTTATAGTCCGTGTAACCATAAATAAGAGAGCTTGCATAAATAATAACATCATCATAAGCAACATGAGAGCAATAACCAAGGGCAATTGTACATTACTGTTCATTTTCATGGCAAATGGCATCACACTATTTAATTTTGTGCTTTTTGAAACCTCTAATACATGGAATAAATCTTTAATGCATTGATTAATGGAAAAAATTATTGCTAGTCAATATTTTAGATAATCAGAGTTATGAAACATAACTTATGGTCTATTTGAAGTCTAGTTAAACAATTTCTTGTATGCACATAATAAGTCATGGACATGCATGGATTCTCTGTAAATACATAATAAATAAAGGGACAAGTAGAGGACGATCATACCTTTTGGATTTGATGTGATTAATAGACTAGAATTTCAAGTAGCGTCAAACCTAATTATAATATTAACCATGAAGAGTGTGTACATTCATAGAACACATGTAGAGAACATATAGAAAAGCTCAAAAGTGTCGTAATGAATTTATGGTAACAAATAATTATGTTAAATATTAGGCTATATGGTAGCCTTGATAAATGTATCTATGAAAAGGGATTAATATTGAAAATATATCACTGATAAATTCTAATGTAGTAATGGAGAGAGAATATTTTTGATTTCATGCTAGAGAAAGTTACCAAAGCGTGACCAATCAAAATGTCAAGAAGATATTGAACTCAATTGTGTCCAAATCAGTGTCATGTGACAAATCAAATTTCTTAATTTATCTTTTGGATTCTAGCTTAACTAAGTTGTGATTTGATTGATATGTGCCATTTCGTATGTGGATGTTGTATAATTATAAGAACATGCTTTTGGTGTTAGACTAAAGAAATAAACATAGTTATTTTTATGCCTATAGTCAATAGAACCTTGACTTTCACATAGAAATCCTTATTAGTCATATTTACTTCATGTCATGATGTTAATATTCCTAGTAAACATTTGAGGGAAAAATTGAATCTCATTACTAGAGATCTTAAAGTATAGTGTGAAGAAATAAGATATCATGCAAGATATTGAATATCTTGATATTAGGAATATAAATGATTAATAACATTTTCCATACTCACATAAGTTATTGAATCGGTGTATATATTGATAATTTTATATTTCTTGTACAACTAAAATGAAGATAGCATATATATCTTGTTTCCACAATACTTAAACTTTAACTATAATGTATCTTAAACTTTAACTATAATGTATGTAAATATTGTGAGACAAATGTATGAACCTTCCATTCATCTCTGTTATTATCCTCCATTCACATAGACCACGTTATTATCCTCCATTCACATAGACCAAAGCCATTTAGCACGATTCTAACAAATGGAATACAACTTTATCTTTGAATATCATTAAATATTTAATTTCCCTGGCTACTCTCTTCTTAGTAGACAACTAAAGCATTTATAGGTAGCAATTTTGATTAAAGTGGTGGAAGTCGTATGATGTCATTCATTAAGGTGGTGAAGACACATATGGTATCATCTTGTTGTTATGCATGAGTAGAGGAATCAACATTATATGAGTATGAAGGACTTGGGACATGGTGACTGGCTTGCTGAGTAACAATGACAACTCAAGCCAAGAGTTGTGATGATGTCAACGAGGACAGTCACCTCAAAGTGATCGATTAACAAAAGCAGGAATATAAATGATTTTATGTGTTGCTCCCATTATTATTTTTATTAATACTATGAAATGATGGATTTTTATGGAGTAGTCTACCCAGGCGGTAGAATGGCCCAGTTTCCGTCACCAGCCGGAAAAACCTCCGGCTCTGGCTGCCGGTAATTCCTCCACCCTCCGCTGCCTCTGCCCAGCCCCGCCACCCTCCGCATTAATGTAGACCACTGACACGTCCCTGACAGACATTCCGATTTTCCCATTTCCATCACGTCTTGTCGGGAAGTTAATTCACCATATTCACCTGCGAAAGGGTTGGGCTCAAGAAGAGCCCGTGAACGCCCGAAGAAGATCAGAAACTCATTACTTACATACATTAGCACGGACATGGTAGAGCTAGAGCACGGCCATGGCAGTTGGAGGGCTCTGCCACAGAAAGCTGGTGATTAGGAATTTATATTTAGTGCTAGAACTTGCTAGAAATTCTCTGTATTTTTGTTTTTTGGGTAGTTTTCATGTGGTGATTTTTATGCACAGTTGCTGAGATGCGGGAAGCGCTGCAGATTGTGTTGGGCTGGATCTGAAACTCCCCAGCATTGAGCTGGATCTGAAACTCCCCAGAACTACTGGAATACCCACCTGAGGAAGCACTTGCTACAGATGCGAATTGACCCCGTGACGCACAAGCCCAAAGCCGAATCGATTATGGCACCTGGTGTTCAGTCGTCCAATGGGTTCTCGAATCTGAGCCATATGGCGCAGTGGGAGAGCGCGTACCTGGAAGTCGAATCGAGGCTGGCGCGCGAGTCCAAGCTCAGGGCCAGGGGCCTCTGGTTTGCCCAGTTGAGAAATGTTAATGCGAGCTCGGATTTATTCAGCAGATTGCGGAGAGCCAGTGCAGGGTTCGAATCCGATAGAGAGGAATCAAAGATTCTCGGGTTGAGCTCTGTTCTGGGCTTTGATTGTATGAAAATGACACAGAAATGGGACAAGTTCTAGGATTCGAGGTCGGGAACCAAGTTAGACTAGTGCAATTTGTCAGCCTTGGGAGGTTCACTGGGTAGTTATAGTCCACTGGAGAATGAGGACCGAGCTAGTAAGACGAGCTATTTGGGCCTTCTGCAACAAGCTATGTGCTATGCTGGAATATTTTATATTCTATGTCAGTTTAGACCTGAATGTCTGTGAAATCTCAACTCTCTTTGAATTGTTGGATTTCATAGAAACCATATAAATGGTTTTGTAATTAAATTGGATTGTTTGAAATTTATTTATTAATTTGGTTTTGTAATTATATGAAATAGCCTGAAATTTACTGATTAATAAATTATTGTCTAGAGAAACCTTGTTATTATCACCTCAGGCTTTGGGGTTTTTGTTAGCATGGTGGGATGTATTATGTGATATATTAGTTTTGGAATCCAATGTGTGTTGCTTTAAAACCTTTTATGAAGCATTGGATTTCATTATTTGAAACTCAAGGACAAATATGAAGTCTTGTCTAGAGAAAAACTTGTTATTTCTCCTCATTATCTTTCTAGTTCTCTTGTTAATCTGTGTATTATATATCTTGCCTTGAAATTTAACCATTTCATTTTACAATTACTTCAATTGTGTCCTATACATCTAACATCACTTTTTATAATTTTTTGAAAGTTTCATGAGATTGAAAAATCCCAATTTGAAGATACCGTTCTGAGAGATTCTGGCCTCATTACCAGTGAGAGAGGCACCAAATACTATGCTGTCGGAATCTTCCGCGTAGCCGGCCTTTATCAGAAACAGCAGCACAACGAAGAGAAATAAACAAGACAGATCAATCTGGGGGAGTTGCTCTGTCATTCTCTTTTCACTTCCCATTCTAAAATCAATGAGCTGCCTAGCTCCCACACCATACCCTCAAACCCATTATAACGTGTTCATGAGAGCGGTCCGGCTTTAGAATGTTGTCTATTCAACTCGAACGAGAGGGTAAGGGATACCCCATAATACCTACACTAACGGCCAACGGACAGCGGTCTGGCAATTGAATGTTGTTTCCTCTGCTTGAACGACTCCATACGATACGGTAGGCTCTATTATATTTGATATAAAACAAAATTCGAAGAATTCAATTGGTTATTTGGCAGTGGCTTGGCTTTGCTTTGCTTCTGTATAATTTTAAGAATGTTCCACTTTCAAAAACTTGAATGTAATGAGTAGGTTTTTAGCCACGTTCTCGGTTTATTTTGGTCAAAGGGTTTTAGCCACGTTCTGTTTATTTTGGCAAGATATGGAGTGTTCTACTTCATTTTACTATGTGATATTCTAATAAAAATTGACCTTGGATAGTATGTTCATACAATCACTTCCTTATTAAGGTTTTATAATCTGTTTATAATTGCCAGTGACAATTTACCAGAAGAATGACACTACTCAGATATTTTATACCATGGGATTGAGTTTTTTATGTCAAAAACATGGGATTGAGTTTTTTATGTCAAAAATTGAGTCAACGTGTTTGCTAAGAGGGTTAAGAAACTTGATTCTATAGAATAACAAATCAACGAACTATCTTCTGGCTCTTCCAATGTTTTAACTTTAACAAAATAATTTGTTATTTTGTTTGATGTTTTGGGTTAACTATTAATTTAAAGTAATAACTTTCACTTAGAGTTTGCAATTCCGTATGTTATGTTAATTAGATTTTCTTAGATAATCAAAACTATATTATTGTAAAAGCTTTGTATGTGAACTCAAAATAAGTCTGGATTTATTAAGCTCGTCTTCAATTTCATTTTGAATTTGGAAGATTTGCATAATGAGGTTCTGTTCTTATTTAATATTTTGAGGATTTGTTTTGTTTGTCTTCAGTTTAAGTTTGCAGGATTTGTTCGGTTAATCTTCTGCATATTCAAGAGCTATTCCCTTGGAATATTTGAGTTGGGTAAATGTATTTGCATTTGTAAGATCAATGCTTGAGTTGGGTAAATGTATCTGCATCTGCCAAATCTGGATATTCAAGAAATGTTTATCTGGAACATTGATGTTGGGAAAGTGTATTCGGTTTGTTATAGATGTTGAACATATTCTCATTGATGTTAAATAAGATATATGACAATTGTAAGAAATATATAAAACTTTGAAAGTATAATTAAAAAAGGGTGCATGTGAAAATGTAAAAAGTGAACATGGCATAACAATATAAGGTGCACATAGAAAAGTGAAAAATCATTTTTACTTCTTTAAAAGTACACGTAAAGAAGTCAGAAATATTTTATAATTGGTTTTACCATTGGTGCTTTCAAGCCCATTGATCTATAAATAGCCATGGCTATTCAACTGGACAATTCATCAGAATAAATCTGATAAAATATACTTGAAATTCTAAAATCTATAATACGAAGGTTATTTTTGCTTATATTGTTGGATTTATTGAGTTATTATTTTATGTATGAAATATGTAAAATGTGGAAAATAGAGAACATGAAAAGATACAAACACTCACAACCATGACTTGGAGAACTTGGGAATCAGAGATGAACAACAATATTAGCAAGACGATAAACATCATTGATGATATTTCAAGATTTGTCAATTATATTCAACAACGCAACCAATCATTGAATCTGGTTATTACTGAAATGACAATTTCTTTGAAAGTTACATTTCATTTCTCACTCATCCAAATAGGGAGACTTCTAAGTCCACCAAAGAGCATGTTAGCAAAACAAGACTATTGCCAAGATGTAATATCAAGATCACTCCTTTTCTTGTCATTCTAATCTCATCAAAGACACTAACTTTCGAGGGCTCTCCAAACTGTTCAGAATAAACAATTTATTCTAGTATAATCAACAATGTATTTGGTTTAGCTGGTAATGCTAAATGTATCATTGAGCTGGATCTGAAACTCCCTAGCATACATGCTGGGCTAGTAAATGTATTCATGTAGCTTTGCCACTTCCATGATTACCATGAACAATCTTTTAAAGACGAAGGGGAGAAAACGAGTGCTAGGAAACTTCTCCAAGGTTTAACATATGTTGATTGCAGGATTGATGAATTTCTTGTTGTAGTTACCCTAGAGGAGATTCAGAGCACACACGTAGCAAGCACCATGTCATTAGATATTTTTGGATCTATATTTATTCCTTTGCCACGACCAGGAATAGACATTTTGTCCCTTATAAGTCGGCCACCTCAGAAGTTCCATGATACAGTTAGGGCATGTCATCTCAGTGATAAGTCTGAGGCGAATTAAATAAAAGAATGGTATCTGACCCTGGAAGCAATTTAACAAGGTATCCATGACTGGACCTCTTGCAGAGTGAATGAGAAGGTTGGACGTCTTGCAGAGTGAATGAGAAGGTTGTTGACTGGAGTTGAATTATTTGACAGTTATGATGACAATTTCATTGGTTTGATTAAAACATGTTGAGTGAAAATGCTTGCTCCTTGTCTTAAGAATGAAGCTTATTTTTACGTTTTGAACAATGCAAGGTGGTTAGAGGGAATTCATATCTCTAGTTTTGCAGACCACTTGGGCTTTTGATTGAGGGAAGTATGGAAGTCGTTTGATATATAAATTAAAGTCTGCTACTCATTGAATTCATATCTCTAGTTTTGCAGACCACTTGGGCTTTTGATTGACGGAAGTATGGAAGTCATTTGTTATATAAATTAAAGTCTGCTACTCATTTTTGCATACAGCCTTGAAAACTAGATCAGAACATACCCTGTTCACTCATCTCTGAAATGGTTAAATTTCAAGGCAACATATATAATACACAGATTAACAAGAGAACTAAAAGGATAATGAGGGGAAATAACAGGTTTTTCTCTAGACAAGACTTCATATTTGTCCTTGAGTTTCAAATAATGAAATCCAATGCTTCATAAAAGGTTTTAAAGCAACACACACATTGGATTCCAAAACTAATATATCACATAATACATCCCACCATGCTAACAAAAAACCCAAAGCCTAAGGTGATAATAACAGGCTTTCTCTAGACAATAATTCATTAATCAGTAAATTTCAGGCTATTTCATATAATTACAAAACCAAATTAATAAATAAATTTCAAACAATCCAATTTAATTACAAAACCATTTATATGGTTTCTATGAAATCCAACAATTCAAAGAGAGTTGAGATTTCACAGACATTCAGGTCTAAACTGACATAGAATATAAAATATTCCAACATAGCACATAGCTTGTTGCAGAAGGCCCAAATAGCTCGTCTTACTAGCTCGGTCCTCATTCTCCAGTGGACTATAACTACCCAGTGAACCTCCCAAGGCTGACAAATTGCACTGGTCTAACTTGGTTCCCGACCTCGAATCCTAGAACTTGTCCCATTTCTGTGTCATTTTCATACAATCAAAGCCCAGAACAGAGCTCAACCCGGGAATCTTTGATTCCTCTCTATCGGATTCGAACCTTGCACTAGCTCTCCACAATCGGTTGAATAAATCCGAGCTCGCATTAACGTTTCTCAACTGAGCAAACCAGAGGCCCCTGGCCCTGAGCTTGGACTCACGCGCCAGCGTCGATTCGACTTCTAGGCACGCGCTCTCCCACTGCGCCATATGGCTCAGATTCGAGAACCCATTGGACGACTGAACACCAGGTGCGATAATCGATTCGACTTTGGGCTTGTGCGTCATGGGGTCAATTCGCATCTGTAGCAAGCGCTTCCTCAGGTGGGTATTCCAGTAGTTCTGGGGAGTTTTAGATCCAGCTCAATGTTGGGGAGTTTTAGATGCAGCCCAACGCAATCTGCAGCGCTTCCTGCATCCTAGCAACCGTGCATAAAAATCACCCCATGAAAACTACCCAAAAAAAAATACAGAGAATTTCTGGCAAGTTCTAGCACTAAATATAAATTCCTAATCACCAGCTTTCTGTGGCAGAGCCCTCCAGCTGCCATGGCCGTGCTCCAGCTCTGCCATGTCCGTGCTCGTGTATGTAAGTAACGAGTTTCTGATCTTCTTCGGGGGTCCACGGGCTCTTCTTGAGCCCAACCCTTTCGCAAGTGAATATGGTGAATTAACTTCCCGGCAAGACGTGATGGAAATGGGAAAATTAGAGTGTCTGTCAGGGACGTGTCAGTGGTCTACATTAATGCGGAGGGTGGCGGAGCTGGGCAGAGGCAGCGGAGGGTGGAGGAATTACCGGCAGCCAGATCCGGAGATTTTTCCGGCCGGTGACGGAAACCGGGCCATTCTACAGCCTGGGTAGACTACTCCGATTTTTATTAATACTATGAAATGATGAATGGATATACATAAAATGATATTTATTCTTGCTAATGATTAGCGTGAGATCCTATAACAACAATACTCTACCTGCACGAAAGAAAGAAAAACGGGCCCACGACCAACATCTATATGTATGCATAGAGGGAAGGGATCCATGTGAAGCGAGAACCTGTCCTTGGTTCAAGAGCCAATTAATTTCCTGGTACATTTAAAGAATTGAGTGTGAGGAGCTACTAAATTGGGAAACCGGACTCCTCCTACTGCGATATTAATATGATGTGCGGATGCGTGCTTGTCCAGCGAGAACCTGTCCTTGGTTCAAGAGCCAATTAATTTCCTGGTACATTTAAAGGATTGAGTGTGAGGAGCTACTAAATTGGGAAACCGGACTCCTCCTACTGCGATATTAATATGATGTGCGGATGCGTGCTTGCCAGCACCAATGGAGCTCTCATAATTCCTCAGTAAGTCCGCCTTGCCATTGGACATAGCTTGCTCCTGCTGCTTATGGAGCTCTCATAATTCCTCAGTAACTCCGCCTTGCCATTGGACATAGCTTGCTCCTGCTGCTTCGAATTTGCAGTGCAACATCCAGGAGTTGGAGCATGTATTGGGCACTGAGGTGCAGCTGGAGGGCACCTAGAAGCAGCAACAACCAAATGTAAGGGGTTTACATTAAACAACGTGCACATAAGTAGGGCAACCGGAATAACAGACACGTCAGTTATCATTTTCCTGGGGAATGGCATCATCGTTTTAATAAATGAATCTTCAGCTGCTTGATGGGTTCGGTTAAATTATTGATGGTCGATAATGAGAGTTATGAAAAGGGGATTTGTAATTGCAGATCAAATATTTGGTGGATGCATACAATACATTACTTTTAATCACACGGAGAGGTCATCTATTCTATAAATACAAGACGGATTGGGGAGGTGCGGAAGCAGACACAATTTTTTTTAGATGTTAGATGGTGAATCAATCTGGTTATTGAATTGAATTCAAATTAGTGTAATTTTTTTTGAGTGTAAACTACAATGTGTTATTTTTAGTTGTTGAAATTGTATTTTTGAATTATATATATATGACTAACTAAACATTTTAACCATAAAAATTAATTTTTTTATGATATATATAATTTTTTTAAATGATATATAATGGATAGGCAATTGACATTAAAATATTTTACATAATATGTACATCTTCACATTTATGGCTCAAATTAAAATGGTTTTTTATTATTAACATATTTTTGCGTATATGTCAATATTAATTCGTATTAAAATATTTTATCAATACCAAATTATAAGATTTAAACATCTTATTCGCACTTTTTTTTTTTCTAATTACTTTTCTATTTAGAACATAATTTGCGTCATAATTTTCTATTTAGAATATAATTTACTGAATTTTTTTAATTAATTTTAATTACTTACATTTTTTTCTTTTATTTCTCTATATAGAACATAATTTGCATCATAATTTTCTATATAGAACATGATTTACTTAGTGTTTTAATTACTTCTAACTACTCACACTTTTTTCTTTTATTTCTAATTATTCTTCTATTTAGAACATTATTTTTTATTTTTTATTTTTTATTTTTTCATTTGAGATGGTAACGAACCGACAAACTTACACATCCTTCTCATACGGGGATCTAGAATGAGCTTTTCTACTCAATAATGTATCCATCATTTCAGACACTTTCAAAGTGGGTTTATGAAAAAACAATATTGGGAAAATGTAACCACTTAAAGTGTTAAAACTGGTTAAAATAAATATTGAGTATATATAATTTATTTTATTTTTTCCACATTCAGATGCCGTTATTTCAAATTATGGCTTTTAGTGTTTTATTTTAGTTATTGATAATTAAATGATGGATGGTATGCTCATAATATTATTTTTAGTAGTAGTTAGAATAGAATGTTAAGATTTATTTTAAAGATAGTCATTCTCTTTTTGCTTTTCAATCTAATTTTAAAATCACTTCACATTAATTATAATTATAATTATATATGTAGAGAGAGTGAGATTTATAATACTAATAATAGAAAATAAATTTACAAATTAGTTAATTTTTGTGATTTTTTAAATCTTGATAATTTGAGATATATGACGCGTCTCTATCATGAATTGATGTGTGTAAATATTAATCAACCATTTGATTTAAGTGATTGAACTATTTAATACTAATAGTTGTGTTTAAAATCATTAATCATATCGATAAATTAGATATATAAATATAATGAAAAAATTGAAAAGTGTAAATTATTAAGTAAACTTCATTTTATAAAAATATAAATTTGAAAATGCATTTCTTCTATAAGCAATGACATTCTTAGACTCATTCAATTTTATTTATTTCATGAAACGTTTTGATAAAAAATACCTCTTGGGGGGTTAAGAGATAGTCTTGGTTGTTTCTAAGTTAATACTAAAGCCATTCCCATGTTTATAAATAATGGATGGAATGTTTTGTGCAAATTAAACCAATATAGACATTTTTCAAATTTGTTCTTTCCTCACTTATTATTTTCTATAGTTTTATTGATTTGGCAAAATGAATTGGGCAAAGACAACACATGATAAATCTTAAAAATAGCATCATGTGATATCAAATATGAAATTAGTTTAGTATGGACTGCTTCATTAGAAAAGACAATAACCATATAATTATTAGTTTTTTAAAGAATATATTAAATATGTAAATATTATGAGTAAGTACGTAAAATAAAAAGGTTTGATAAAGGGTTAAGATTTATTTTAAAGATAGTTATTTTTTTTTGCTTTGCAATATAATTTAAAAAATGCTTTAAAATTAAATGATAATTAAAATTATATATGTAGAGCGAGGGAGTTATGGTTTTTTTTGGCATGCTTGGTCCATGGTATTCTATCATAATGTATTTATATATACTATTGGTTCATGGTATTCTAACATAAGTTGTTTATAGGAAAGAATGGTTTTTTGGCAAGTTATGGTATTGGTCCATGGTATCCTATCATAACTTATTTACATATACTATTGGTCAATGGTCTTCTAACATATGTTGTTTATAGACAAAAATCTTTATCGTAACATAGGAGTGAATCTCTATGTTTAAAAATCTTATTATATGCCATTTTAAATGTCTATAAGATTCACTGATATGTTAATTCTCCTTACAAATAATAATAGTAATAATAGTAATAATAATAACAATTTTACAAATTAGTTGATTTTAGTGGTTTTTTAAATGGGGACAATTTGAAATACACTATGCTACATCTCTATCATGGATTGATGTCTACAAACATTTATCAACTATTTAATTTAGATAGTTATACTATTAAATACTAATAATTCCATTTAAAATTTTTAAGTATATTAATAAATTAGATATATAAATACATCAAGAAAATGAAAGTATAAATTAGCTAGTAAATTTACTTTTATAAAAATATAACACTAAAAATGCATTTCCTTCTAATCAACAACATTCTCTGATTTATTCAATTTTTATTTATCTCATGAATATTTTTTTATTTTATAGAAAATACCTTTCGAGGACAGTTATGAGATAGTCTTCGTTTCTTCTAAGTTAACACGAAATTCATTGCCATGTTTATAAATAATGGAGGAATGTTTAGTGAAATTTAAACCAAAACATTTTGCAAAATTGTTATTTCCTCATATTATTTTATGTATTTGTATTCACTTACATTAATGAATTCGGAAAAGACAATACATGATCAATAGTAAAAATAGCATCATGTGATAGCTAATATGAAAATAGTTTAGTATTGTTTGATTTATTAGAAGATAATAACAATATAATAAATATGTGTTTAAAGAATATGTTAATTATGTAAATATTATTAGTAAATAATAAAATAAGAGGTTTGGTAACTTGTCGTATGTAAATCATGTGTGGAAAAGAAAACACTTTATATTATGAAAAAGAATAGTGGTGATGTATTTTGAGGAAGTTGTTTTTAGGCCTAATCTGAAATTTGGATAAAATATGAAAAGTCTAATTTTCTCACTTATTATGCATATAATAGCATGGAAAAAGCTTGGGGAAGGTGTAGAATTAGTGATTGATGTTTTTCAGAGGATAGTTCCTATGTGAAGGAAAATAAACTAATTCTTCTAAATACAAATAATAGATACTTTCTTTTATGCAAGCACCTAGACATGGTGTGAGGAATAAGCATGAAGAATTAAAAAAGAAAAGTGGAAATCAAGAACGTGAAGAAGTCATACTAAAGTCTTTAACAACATAAAAGAGGGCTACAAGAACTACTAGTAATGAGAAAGTATTCATGTTGCTAAAAGTTACGGTTAGGAGGATATGCCAGGAAGGAAGGAACTTATAAAAATAGATCTTAAGATAAGTTTTGTTTTATTTTTCTTTTGGAGAAAAACATCTAAATCTTCTTTAATTATTTTTACAATAATTTTATAATAAGACTATGGTTTATTAAGATTTGTTTCATCGTTTATATGTAAACCTATTTTTCTTATGATATTCTAACAATATTTAAATATCTATTTTTGGAAACAAGTTAGTAATACTATAAGAAGAAAAAAATTTGAAATAGTGTCTAGTGCTAAAGGTATAGAGAAATGAGTAACAAATTTCATTCCTTTGAACCTTTCTAGTAATTAAATTTCAAGAAATGAAGCTATATATAAAACTAAATACGAGAATTAATCTTAATCATCTTTTTATAACTATATATATTATATAATGAAATTATATGACATTTCTATTTATAAAAAAAAATTTAAATACAAATAATGGAATTGTAATAATAATGAAAACAAAACAAATCCTATACCATAGTTGGGTTGTTTATGGTATAATATTGTAGAAGAAATTTAGATTTATTTAAATTTTATCAATAATTTTATTGTAATTTAAAATTGAAATTAGTATATGTTTCTAAATATTGAAATCAATTTAACAATTTATATTTCTGTTTATAATATTTCCAAATGTATTATGTATAAAGGAATTTGAAATTAATATTGAAATTTAAGATTAAGAAAAGAATCTTATTATTAGGTAATGGATTAACAGTTATGAGGTTTTGAACTATATAATCTTAATAAAATGAATTAATAATTTATAATAAGTAAAGATTAACTAAGTATAACATGCATTTTCAAGAAATTTACAATTTTATATTTACATTACTTTTTAAACACTTTAATAATCAAGTTTTACAATGGTTTTATGCTATTAACAAAAAAATCAATTAACTATTGAATTTACTAATATCATTATATTATAAAATATTTAATTTATTATTATCACAATGATATAGTGAAATGTTGTGTTTTCAATGATATATTGAATATCTATTTTGATTACCTCTCCATCTGGCTGAGTTTTAGTATTCGCCATCCTATATCTATTTGAAATTCGAATCTACTAAGAAATGAGAGGGATCAAGTCTAAAGTTAAGATAGATCTAAGATTACATTCTTGCATTCCATAATGGATTTCCTCAAACCTTCAAACGTTATTCTTCATAAAATTAGCATAGACAACAACAAAAAAATTTGTAAACAAAGGTAATTTTATAGTTTAATTTAGATATATAATCATATAGCGAAAATTATATTTATTGATTTATTTTTTTTTATTATGGAGAGAGTTGGAACTCTTCATTTTTTTCTAATTTTATTTTAGTTTTGACCAAATCAAAATATTTATGTTAACATTGCAACATCACTGTCATAATGGTTAGGAACAGATCTCTTAGTACAATAGTTCTATGCATTTTATAATTTGATATCGAACAATAATATAATATCAAACTTTGACATCATAACATTATAAATATTCCATAACACGATAACATGACAACCATTATGATTTTTCAGATGATAATCACACATAGTTGGGCTCCCACAAGGTGAGGAATTTAGTTCAATGTGCCTTTTTTGTAGCAATTCATGGATCTGCTCCTTGATTTCCTTATTTTTCAAAAAAGAGTGGCGGTATACTCTGGCCAATTGGGTAGTGGTGTTTCTGGAGTCAGATCGATCGATTGCATGACTTAATAGTGCAAAAGTACCCCCATGGGTTAGGAGAAGATGTCCCTATACTCCTCCAAAACCTTATCAACTTCCTTCTATTATGTGAAGAAGCCCTTTCTAGGGGCCATGGATGTAGCCATGATCTAACCCTTACATTCAGAGGGAATAAAGAAAACAAATTTCCGAGTTTTGGAGATGACCTTCCTCCAATGCTTAGCAGAAATCAAAGCAATGGTGGTATATGGGGCTACCTCTAGTACCCGATATAGTTTTCTCTCCAAAATAATAATAATAGTGCAAGGTCTTCATACATAGCATGATTCTTCCACAAGTATGGTTTGCCTAATAAAATATCACAAACTCCGAGAGGAGAACCATCACACAATACCTCGTCCCTAGAGGGCTTGATGTTGTATAGAATGTGGCAGTATTAGCTATTACATAGATCTTGTCCTTGGTGGAGCTACCCAATTGTGTATGGTTATATGTGTGGTGTGGTCGGGACACCCAACTGTTTAATGACATCTAATGATATGAGGTTCTTTTAGCTCCCACCATTGACAATGAATTGCAGTGGAGAGCCCCTCACTGAATCTATGAGTGGAAGAGACACTCTCCTCCTATGCATCCTCTAGCTTAATTTTTCAACCTCAGTGGTAACAAAAGTGGCACTAGGTCCTGCACTAATAATATGCTTCCCTTTTTCATTCCCCTTATCATATTTTGGCTCTTATTTGGAACATACATCTGACTTTAAAGCTTCCAACTTGGCCACTATTGACTTCTTGATGCTACAATCATTTATGTTGTGGGTGGGGCCCTCGTGGAACTCACACCACTTTCCATTGTCCTTCTTTGTCATCTTAGTGATATTCTTTGCTTGTGCCTTTAACGGGTTATCTTTGATTTCTCCACCTTGCCTTTGTCCTTTAGTCTCTAATTTGCAGGTTCCTTTTCCCTACCTCGGATTCATAGATCCAAAGTCTCACTTATTCTATTTAAATTTCCACTTGATCATTACAACATATCGGTATGTTGCACCAAGCGAGGAGATGTCCAAGAACTCCATTTCTACCTTCATGTATTTATGTAGAAAGCCACAATACTTGAGTATCAAATGTTACTTGAAATCCTTGATTTCAAACTTTATATGTAGGGTATCAAAAATGATCATGAACTCCAACACCTCTCAGTCCCGTTCATGTCGTATGTGGTCCACTTTATGTACTTATCTTCATAGCTCTCGACATTTTACTATTGTTCATTGAAAACATCTTGAAAATAATTCAAAGAGGATTTGGTTGAAAATAATGAGGTATCCTCCTTTTTTCTTTGCTCATTGTAAGTTTCCCACCAATCCTTTACATGGGGGGGAACTTTGAGGAGTGAAAAAATAATTGTTTCCCTATCGGAAAAATTATGGAGGAAAAAGTATCCTTTTAATAAAAATTTAACCATTTATTTAGCCTTCAAATATAGGAACATCAAATTTAAATTGTACCTTAAAGTGGGAAATGTCATTGAAGTGATTGGTGGATGAATATGCTTCACCTGCTAATACCCGCCAAAAGGATCTAGGAAAATTTGTTGATCATCTCATTCTTTCGTCACTCAAGGAACTCTTCGAGAATTTTTTTAAAGGATTTGTTACTCCATGATCTTTATTTCTTTCTTCAATGGGAGGTCATTAGGGTCGGCAAGACTAGTCTTGCAAGGGTTCAACAAATTCAAGTCGCAATAGCATACACCCTGACCTAATTTGCGACATGCACATAAAAGTAGAGATAGATCATGCCTATATGATACAACTGATACATATTTATGAAGGAATGAAGTGAATTACAAATTTAAACAAAAAACAATAGATACAATGGAAAAAAGACTTCATTTGATAAATAGAAACTACTAAAAACTATTTACATGTAGAAAATAAACAAACTCTCTTGTTTGATGGTATCTTATCTCTGAGAAGAGATGTGATGGTTACATGCCTTCTAAACTAAATTACGATTACTCTCTGAAGCCTTTTTATTATGAAGAAATCATGAGAAACCCTAAACATCTAGAAACCTAACCCTAGGAGATGAAGCACCAAAAGTTAGTAGGCCAAAATGGGGTTAGTTGGAAGCTTAACTTCCCAGAGTCATAAATTTGGTGTATATTTCTCCTCTAGCATCCAAAATATCTTATTAGAAAGTTATATCCGAGGGAAACATTTTTTGACCACTTTGTGGATGGCATTTCCCCCCTTTTTCTTGTTTCCCCAAAAAGTGTTGGTTAGGGCCTCAAAACAACTTTAGAAATTTAGGACTTAAAAAGCTACTAAAAATATAAATTATGCTAGAAAATACGAAACTAAAAGGAAATCATTTTGGCAGTCCAATTGGAATAGGTAGGTGACCACCAATATCCAACTAGGCTAGTCCTTCCCCTTAGGAAGTAATGGTCCCCATTGCATTGAGTGTGTCGATGAGATGGGGAAACTTCTACTAAAATTGGACCTCGATGAGTCACTTTTCTTAGTGTAGTATCTTGTATTTAACAACCAAATAAAGTTGGATACTCTATTGGTGAGTGTTGTTAAGCTATTTTTCCATGATTTGATCAAATGTCACCTATTCAAAACAATCTAGATTGAGGTTGGTTGGTTTCAATTACATAGTAATGTCTCGTGTATCCAAAAATGGTCAAAAGTATGGTTGAAGATGATCAACATTGAATATAGGGTGCAGGCCAAGGAATGGAGTGATACTTAGCTAAAAATTATTATCACCCATGGTCTTGTTGATTGTGTAACACCCTTATTGAAGTGGTTTAATCTTCTAGTGGGATTTGAAAATGCATTCCTTCTATAGATACAAGCACAACTTGTGGCCCACTTGAAACCTGTGTGGCACCTGATGTTGATCTTGAAATTGTTTCTACATGGCATTAGATTTATCCAAGATATCATGAACCTGCTGGTGGATGTGATGGAACCATTCTATAAACCTAGAGGCTTTATCATCTTTGGATTTAATATGTATATATTTTTCTTATTTAGTCACAAGAGGCATTTCAACATCAATGGGGTACAAAGTTTGAAATATTGGCCCACTTTAAAGGGTCTATGTCCGATCAATCTATGGAGATATTTATTATAGCTATGATGTAAATAGTGAAGACACTCATCCCATGTTCATGGGTTCTAGGAGATTTACATAAGTAGTATGTGCACTATCATCATGTTGGCAACATCTATTTTCCCACTAGTCTGATGATTCAATACAGTTGACTTGGTGAGAATCATGTCTAACTATGACTAGAGGCTCAGCCCAAATGTGCTCATGAGCCTGTTATCTCGATTTGATATAATGTTTTTTGGAATCCAAAAATGTAGCCACACTCATTCGAAGAAGTGCTTGGAAATGTCTTTTGTTGTAATGCTCTTCTTGCAAGAAATCATTATAGCCATCTTAGAAAATTTATTAATGGCCACAAATATATAGTTGTTACCATTCTTAGTAGAAGGAAGGCCACAGATATAGCCCATCGAGATGGATTTCGAAGGATGGATAGTAGTAGGTGGAGGAGTGCCAAAACCTTTCTTCTTAATGGTTGGCTTGGCGATTACATATGTAGTGCATGATATGATATATTTTCCAACACCCTATTAGAGTTTTGGAAAATGAAAATTCTTTTGGAGTACTTCCATTGTTTTCTCAAAACAAAACTTTCTTATGACACGACTTTATTGCACCTCGCAAATCAGATTGCCATGCTCACTTGAAGGAACACAAAGGTGCCCTAGGTAGAACAACAATCCGTCATATAGGTGGAATTCTAGTACCTTCTTAGAATCTATCAACATATACTATGTAATGGCCAATTATGAATCGTTTATGTATAATTGTGACCATATTGAAGTCTTATACCCATAATAATTGCAAACAATAGTCAGTGCAATAATAAGTGGCCAACTAAGATAATATACACTATTATTGGTGCTTCCCTTCTTATATTTAATGTTCAAATGTAATTGTTGCATATATGTGGACCATTTCTAATGTCGATCATTCTACCAAAGGTCATGCTACCTCTTCCTTATTTTTATACCTCTTCTACAAAATTGTATCTTCTGTCAACTCTACATGAGGATCTCATGCCAAGCACTCCATAGAAGGTAGGAATTTTCATCTTCTTGATCTAGAATCTAAGGCTCATTGAGTTTCATATTTTCTACCTTCACAACTAAGTAAATTTGCATATACGAAGGTAAACTTACTAGACATGCATTATCACTAACCTTTTTGAGTATGTCAAAGGTACCATATCTCATATCCTTGATTTTCTTACCAAACCCCTACAACGTCTCCTTGTTCAACTACATCCATACTCTGCCTCCCTCCTTGAATGATTTCTTTGTTCTATGTTGATCCTGCCTAACCTTATATTTAACTAGAAACATCTACATTGTCTCTTGTAAATATAAATGGATCTGCTTGATCTTATCTATAAATTTTTCAAACAAACCCCCATTAAAAGTCATGACAATGTAACTTTTTGAGGCAGTTTTTGTAACCCCCCCAGCCCCCGCCCCCAAAAAAAAAAATCATTAGAATTAAACTTCCAGAGGTGGTTGTTAAATGACAACATCCAAATATTCAATTCTCATGAATTTTTTTTTTGGGGGGGGGGGGGGTATTTTTGGTATATATTGAACGGGGAAATGGGACATAAGGGTATCATGGATGGGTTTATGTGAGAGGTTCGATCATGGTTTCGTAAGATTTATATTCTTACCATTAGAGAGTGAGAAAAGGCTATAAGACCTCATGACATAAGGGCTAGGGTGCCTAGACAGAAGCAAATGAAATAAATTGATAGGAGAAACCTCAATAGTTGTGATAATGTGATTAGGCACCCATTATCAGAACCTGATGAGGGGCTCATGTCCCAAGTGTCGAAAAATGCTCAAAATTGAAAGTGCTCAAAATTGGCTTGAACTTGAAAAACCGGATAGAGCTTATCCTCCTGATTCCGGCACCACAAATGGTTCGAAAAACGGTCACTGTATGTGAAGGTTATGGCAAAAACAAAATCGCCCAATAAACCTTAATTTTTGAATTTTCAAAAAAAAATTAAAAAAGAATATTCCACAGAATATTCCTTGGAATATTCCATGGAATATTTTGTTGGAACGAACCAATCAGAGGTTGCCACGTGGCAAGCTCGAAGGCTGCCACGCGGCCCCAAGCTGACGTAAGCAGGTATGGGCGTGTGTTAAAATTTGTTGGTGGGGTTGGTGATTCGAACCCCTGACCTTTCACATAACAACCACAAGCCTTACCATTAGGCCACGAGAGGCAGATTTGAATAATGGGCAGATAAATGTGTTTTTAAAATTTAAATTTAAATGGGCGGTAAAATTTGGGGGGCCAATACCTAAGGGCCAGCCCTCCCACACCATATGACCACGCCCCAAGAACCGTGGGCTAGCAGCTAACTGTCGGGCATGCAATCCGAGGATAACCATCACGTGGTCACATGCGGAAATCTCGGTCAGTTTAACTATAGTTCAGTTGGAAGACTTTTTGGCGGAGCGCCAAATTTGGCGGTCCCGCCATAATTGGCGGAGCTCCACTAAAGTTAGTTGGAGTCCTTTTAGGGGAAACTGGCAGTTATCATTAAATGGCCATAACTTTGGCTAGCAAAGGCGGTTTTGGACAATTTTTTTTTTTTTTTTTTGGGTATTTTGGATGTTCTAAAGCCAATGGCATAGGTCTTTTCAGCCATCAGAGGTCATTTGCACAAGTTTTGGAGCCGTGAAAGTTCTAGGAGCCACTAGGGCCCAGTATTGTGAGAACTGTTTCAGGTTGCAGGTATCCATTGGAGGTGAACCAGCAGTCAATCCGGAAGGATTCATGTGTTCTGAATCTGATTTTGCAGTCTATTTCACCTGTAGAGACTTCTATTTAGCTGTAATTTCATTTTGAGCATTTAATTAAAATGAAGACTGACCCATTTGGGGGCCTTGGACCTAGCAGACCTAGCCCAGGAGGGGTGAACTGCTTCATCAACTTCTTTTGCATCTGTGGTTGATTTATTTTGCATAACAAATTCATTTTAATGTGTTAAACAGTAAAAGGAAATAATTGTGCTATGTTTGAATGGATCATGAACAGCTGAAAATTTCACTTGTTTCTTTACTGCAAGACACGGGAATGTTCCAAACATGTTTACTACTGAATTGAATACCTTGCAAACCTTTTTCAAGTAGTTTCAAATTTAGATCAAGTTGGTATCAGAGCTATGTTGTTGTTTCTTTATATCAAAAGTAGTCAAATAAGCTATAGACAGAGCCTGAAACGAGCCAAGAAGCCTTCGAAATGCTCTTGTTATACAATTGCAAAGTAGATAAATGCTCTTTCAGTCAATCTCTGGTGTAGTTGTCTTTTGATTATTTTTGTGCAAAGATCTTCTAACTATCTTGCAAGTATTGATGCTTACCAGGTTGAAACTTAAAAGAGGGGAAGGATAGTTGACTAGAGAACGGGAGAATCCTCAGTCAAGGAGGAAGGCTAGAGAGCCATCACTATCACCTCCAATTTCACCCTCAACAGTCTCAGCAGAAGCTTCAAGAATGTCTGAACATGAAGGAGAAATTCCTCAAGACACGGATCCAAGAGAAGAAGAAAGAGTCTTCAGAAAGGCTTTCTTGGACCTCACTGAAATGGTGAGGATATTGTGCCAAGAAAGAAATGAGAAATTGGCTGGAGAAGGGTCCAAACATCCACTTGAAGGAGAGGGCTCTTCAGGAGGTAAGAAGGATGATGATCGTTCCAAGAAAGGACATGGAGGTAATGGTGATCCAACACCCCCATCATCACCTCCTTCCTCTTCATCCTCGTGTTCTTCTTCTGTGCATAAACATAGATCCTCTGGAAAAAGTCCTTTTTTGAAGCTTGATGCAAAATTCGAATTGCCTATGTTTAATGGTGAAGTGAATGCAGAAAAGCGTGACAACTAGATTAGGCAGTTGGAAGTTTACTTAAGGATCCAGAATATGCATGATGATGCCACAAAGATTCAGTTGGCTTCTTTGAGAATGGATGGAACAACATTGGTCTGGTGGGAGGCTAAGACCAAAGAGGTGATCAAGAAATTTGGTAAGGTTACCTTAACATGGACTGACTTTCTGTTAGCCATTAAAAAACAATTTTATCCTTTTGCTCACATGTAGAAAGCCATTATGAACTGGAAAAATTTCAGACAACTTAAGGGTCAGAATGTCCAAGGCTACACCCAAGAATTCAGGAGAAGAGCTC
>APFE030534309.1:0-13024 GCA_000404065.3 Pinus taeda | reverse complement strand
CCCATTAACAAAGTATAAGTTTACATCCATCTTATACACTTTTATTCTTTTGGAGCATGCATAGGCCAAGAGCATTTCGATTGCTTCCATTTTGGCCACTAGAGCAAAAGTTCTTCATTTTCTATTTCTTCAACTTCGGATATTCTTTGCACACTATCCTTGCTTTGCTTTTGGTCACCTTTCCATATTCATTTAGTTTATTTATGAAGACTCATTTTGTACCAATCACGTTTTTTTTCTTGGGTCTTGGAACAATTTCCCATGTCTCATTCTTCTCAATTTGGTTCAGTTATTCTTCCATGGAATTGATCCGAAGTTCATCATTTCTAGCTTCCTCAAAGTTACTTGGTTCAATTGTGGATGATAGTGATACATGCCCTTGCTTCGATGTTTGTGCTTTTTTCTTCTTTTGGTTTCTACTCCTACACTCTTTTCCCTAATTATTTGTTTAAATTTTTGGATGATTCTTCTAATACCAACATTTAGGTGTCCTCAAAGGTGTATGCAAATCTTGCTAATTATCTGATTCTTCTTGTTCCGTCTCTAGATGCTTCTCTTCTTCTTTTTCTTCCTCTTGCTTTGGTTCTCCCTCTTCCTATTATTCAAATATGTGTGAATTTTTTCTTTCCTTATTGGTATTCAACACTTTTGTTTCATTAATTTTTACATTGATATTTTCTACTGTCTTGTTGAGTCTAAGATTGTAGCACTTATATGCTTTGCTTTTACATGAGTACCCAACAAGTATGCCTTCACCTATCCAGAGTAAAACTTTCCTAACTTCTAGTCATCTCTATTTATGTTACATTTGCTTCCAAATATTCTGGAATTCTTGACACTAGTTGGTCTTCCCTTCCATAGTTCATAGGGAGCTTTTTCATTGTTGCTTCCGAGCAATCCTCTATTCAAAACATGAAAAATATATGTACTTATTGAACCCAAAAGATATTACTTAGCTTGGATTTGTGCAAAACAAATTCTATCCATCTCTTCCACAGTTCTGTTATTTCTTTCAATCACTCCATTTTTCCGAGGAGTTCAAGCTATTAAGAAGTGTCTTCTTCTTACATGTTCTTCAAAATAGTCATTGGATTCATTTGAAGTAAATTCCCCTCCATTATCGAATCTCAAGCAATGGCTTTTTAAATTGGTTTCATTTTGAACAACTTCCTTGAATATTCTAAAAATTTTCGAAGCTTTTGACTTCATCTTAAGAAAAAAACCCAGGTTGTCCTTGTGTAGTCATCAATAAACAACATGAAGTATTATTTTCCATCTATTCCTTTTGTTCTCATTTGCCCACATAAATCAGTATGTACAAATTCTAGTGTTTTCTTCATGGAATGTTCCTTAGTTTTGAACTCAACTCTTGTTTCTTTTGCACACTGACATTACACACACATAATGTTTGAAGGATTTGTAATTTCACACATATCACTTAGAATTCATTCTTACTGATCTTTACAATATTTTCAAAGTGTGTATGCCCCAATCTCCTATGCCAAAGCCAACTTTGATTTCCCTTTGTTGAGCAACATCTTTCCCTTCTAATCTCATTTACGATGTATATGTCATTTGGAGTTCTTATTGTTGTTGCAACCAATTTACTTAAATCCTTCTTTCCTTATTTCACATTAATTTGAATTGAATACATGTGTCCTTGATCACACATTTTTCTAACACTTATTCCCAAAAGTGACAAATCTTCCTTTTTCTTTCTTCAATGTTACAATAATTTTTTTTCTCCATTCATATGCTTTGAGCGTCCACTATCAATATAATATTAACTTATTTTGCTTTGGGCTTGTAGGGCAAGCCCATATTCCTCAACCTTCAAATATTCCTGTTTCTTTTTCCGAGTTCTTAGTTGCTCCCCCATATGATGGACATGAACCTACGTTGTTTCCCTTGAAGGAACTACCAAATTGCTTCTATAATTTATGGCCATGTGTTTAAAATTATTCCATTTGTAACACTTATTTTTATCACTAGGAATGCAAAAATTATTATAATTTCTCTTGAGAACCTACCTCACAAGATTTTCTACCATAACTACCTTCATAGTAGTTCTTGGGATTTTCATAGCTATTTCTAGTATTTCTACCTCTTGCATAGACTCTACTATTTATAACCTTTTGCTCAAAATTATTACAAGAATAACACACTCCAAGAAAAATATTTTGGTACCTTAGTGTAAGTGGTCTTGTTGATGGAATTTTCCCTCTCAATATGATACTCTTCTTCAATATTATCATTGTTGGATTTTGTGCATCCTCCTTTAGCAACTTATATTCTTCCTTCTCGATAGGACCCTTGAGTGCATCAACATAACTTCATTTCTTTCCTTCATTTCCTATCATCATATAGCTTGAACCTTTATCAATATTATTTGTTTATATTGTAGTCCATACCTATCAGTGAATTATTTATAGTTACGTATGATTTCATTCAATATTTTGGTACTATTTGTCAATTTTTTGTTGGATGTCCTTCTTCCATAGTTCCTTCCTCAAGAAGACTATCTTAGCTTCTACATTCCCAATTATTCTCTCCTTCTCTTCCAACTATCTCCTGAGCGTTTCTTATAAGATAAGTTAAGTGAATAATCAGTTCTGTCTCAAGATCCAATTCTCCTTCTTCTTCATGATTTCCTTCATAGTTTTCAAGAGTTTCATTATTATAATCTAATTCCATGAATATAAATCTATTAGAATCATGGTCACTATCATCTGGCTTCATCAGATGAGTTACTATCTTCTCTTGAATACAAACTTTTCTTTCTTTTGTTTCTTTTCTAATATTCCTTTTATTTCTTATAAATTTCTTCTTCATCACTATCTGACCCCTTTCCAAAAGGATATTTAGAAGCATAATAACGAAGTATTCCACATTCAAAACACTTAAATGGAGGCTTACCTTATATTTGATATTTCCTCTTTTCAACCTTCTCACAAAGTTGGCTTCTTATTCAGTGCATGAATCATTGCTATAGTCAAAGTTTGTTTTTGACTTTTTCTTGTTCTTCATTGTCTTATTGGACACCTTAAAACTACTTCCCTTTTGGATGGATTTTCCCTTTTATTCCTCTTCTCTTCAAGTCCTCTCATCGTATTCGTGATCTCATCAACTCAAAGAAAGTAAGTTGCAACACCTTCATCTTCCTTTATCTTTAGGTGTTTAAAATGTCTTCTATATGTTTGAAGCTTGGCCCCTTTGACCTATTCATCTCCTTCATACACATTATTGAGTTTGTCCCAGATTTCCTTTATTAATTCACAATGCATAACCTTGACAAATTTTTATAATGTTAGCCCTCCTAGTATGGCATACATAGCCTTTGAATTATTTTCATAAAGTCTTCTTCCAACCAGATCTATTGGAGTAGAGGTTGGAACCTTTTATTTATTTATAAAAAATTTCCAAACATGAACTCCTTGTGCTTGTAATAAAAATATCGTTTGTATGCTCCAAAAGGAATAATTTTCTCCATCAAACAATGGTAGGCTATGTTTGGTGTATTATTCTTTCTTTTCCATGAGTTTCACCAAGATCTACATTCCAGTGGTTAAAATGTTTCTGAAGGAGTTTGTTATGATACTAATTGTTGGAATATTTAGCAATACTGAGAAGGTGGTGAATCGCTATTAACAATTTTTATCTTCAAGAACTTGTAAATGCATCCATAGGTATAAATAAAAACACATAAATATATAAAACAAATGCATTTTCAAGTGAAAACCACATAATGATTTTATTAATATATATATTCTTAATACACAAGTCAATATTATTCAAAGAAAGTCTACCCTTTTGGAAGCTACTCTTCTTTCCTTCACATAGCCACTCGACTTCTTAACACAATAATTCCCTTAATAAATGATCTTTGAACTTGGCCTCCTTATCAATAAAACCATATTTGCATAAAATAGCCTCTAGAACTATAACATAACAATCCTAAATAATAAGGCTTGAAAAACATATATATTTTGAACCCAATGTAGTTTAATTAGTGTTATGATATATGTTTGAATTTTAGAGAACTAATTAAGCGATAATACCCAAGAACCATGCTAGAATAAGAAACCATTTTGCAAATGAAGTATATTTGATTTAATTATAAAATGATGCTATTTTGCTAGAAAATAACACCCCCTACCTATCCTTTGCCTTGAATTTACATTGTCTAAGGCATATTCTTCAGTTAGCCTTCTTATACTCTACAACTACAAGAACTTATTGAACAAAAAACATTTATATATGAGGCCATAAATAAACCACATACAAAATTAGGTATCTAAGTAAACAGAATGATGAATTAGCCATAGATTCCCCCTTTCCCTTGGTCATTTCCAACTTCTAATATGGAATCATCATACATTGATCAACGTTATAGTACGACAAAATCGCACATATTACCAAGATGATAGTACAACAAAATTATGACAAAATGATAAATCTTTGTGAAAATATCAAACATTTAAATGGGTTAAGTCATAAAATGCTTTTCTAAGAGAAAAACATGAGTCACCCATCCTTTGTGCTATATTTTCACAAGTTAAGGCATCTTCAACAACTATACTCACACATTACACAAAGAAAACAAATGAACTAGAGTATTAGACCACAAATAAGGCATATAATAGATTAAATAACGAATAAATGTAATGAAGAATTAACCATACATATCTCCTTGACATAAAGAAATGTCCACTCCCATGTAATCATTAGACATAAAGAAATTATTTTCATTTAGGTAAAGTGAAGAAAATGTTAAAAATCTCTTTTACTCTTAAAACTACCTATTCTAGATCCATTAAGTGTATAGAAGCTTTGATCTCTCTTAAAGCTTCATAAATCTAGGGTTAAACGAATCTAGGCTAGTAGTATGAAAATTAAGGGTAGACATTGGTATTTATACCATTAAACCTAAAACCAAATATTTATTATATGAAATAAAAAAATAAAGAAAAAATGATGGCACCCATGGTAACTTAACCAATTTTGCATTAATTAAACATAAGGAAATGATGAATGATAACTAAAAAAAGGGGTGAGTAATGACAAAGAAATGAAGCAGAAAATAGATCTAATAATTTTGTGGTTGACATGGATGGCATTTAAAAGTAGCTAGAAGGATACCATAAAGTAGTCAAGGATATAACATAACAACCCTAAATATTAAGGCTTGAAAAACATAAATATTTTGAACCCAATGTATTTTAATTAATGTTATGACATATGTTTGAATTTAAGAGCACTAATTAAGCGATAATGCCCAAGAACCATGCTAGAATAAGAAACCATTTTGCAAATGAAGAATATTTAATTTAATTATAAAATGATGCTATTTTGCTAGAAAATAACATGACTCACCTCTCCTCTGCCTTGAATTTACATTGTCTAATGTATATTATTCAATTATCCTTCTTATACTCTACAACTACAACCACTTATTGAGCGAACAAAATTTATATATGAGGCCATAAATAAACCACATAGAAAATTAAGTATCTAAGTAAATCGAATGATGAATTAGGCATACATTCCCCCTTCCCTTTGTCATTTCCAACTTCTAATATGGAATCATCATACATTGATCAACATTATAGTAGTGAAAATAATGAATAATAAGTCTTTAAGGTGTGAACCACAATATAATTATTTTTTAAGCAAAGTTCATGGAAAATATCGAAAATCACACATATTAACAAGATGATAGGAAACCAAAATTATGACAAAAGGATAAATATTTGTGAAAATATCAAACATTTAAATAGGTTAAATGATAACATGCTTTTCTAAGAGAAAAAACATGACTCACCCATCCTTTGTGCTACATTTGCACAAGGTAAGGTATCTTCAACGCTGGAACTTCTTAGATTCCACAACTATACTCATGCATTACACAAAGAAAACAAATGAACTAGAGTATTAGACCACAAATAAGGCATATAATAGATTAAATAACGAATAAATGCAATGAAGAATTAACCATACATATCTCCTTGACATAAAGAAATGTCCACTCCCATGCAATCATTAGACATAAAGAAATGTAAGTGAGACACATTACATATAAGAAAAGGTGATTCACATTCATTTATGAACAATAACCCCCATCTTATTTTGTAAGAGAAAATCCTGATTCCTCCATCCTTTGTGCTACAATCCAATAGTGTAAGGTATCTTCGCACCTACACCTTCATAGACTATATTACTGTAGGCACTCACTACATAAAGAAAAAAAATATATTTAACTATGAGACCATAAATAAAAGACATAAAAATTTGAATAAAAAATTAACCATGCATGTCTCCTTGCTATCATCCATTTCCAATTCACATTGAATCATAAGCCATGATAGAGAAACTCAAATGAGACACATTGCATCTAGGATAAGGTGATTCATATTTATTTATCAACATTAACCTCCATCTATCTCTTTCATTTTCTCTACATACTAGTGTCCTCTTTTAAGCAACAAACCAAACCAAGCCCAATCTACAAACAAGAAAAAAAGACAAAACAACTATAACATATCACAAATAAAACAAAACAAAACAAAAACATACAAACAATAAGAAAACAACAAAATACTGGAAATATCCTAAATCTTTGTACATAATCCTTCCTACAATGTGGTCTCCTTCTCTGAAAGAAAAGGAGTAGGCAGAATTAGGTAAAAATAAATAGAGGAAAAGTAATTTTAAGCATATCTCACAACCAATAATTATCACTAATATGAAACAAACCATTTGTAGAGTTTGTTTTATAAAATCGAAAATCCAAATTTTTAATAATAATGTTAAAATTGTAATACAAGTCAAGCCTAGGTGTTGAATGCAAAAACTTATCATCAACTTACTTTAAGTTCATTTATACTTCATTCTACATCTTAAACAACAAATATGTTTTAAATTAAATTTACTTATGCTTGGGTAATTACCATAAATGTTTTTTCACAGAAATAATTTTATTTGTAAGGTCAAGATAAGGATATTTAAACATATGGAATACCCAACATCCTAAAATGCAATGGTTGTAGCCACTAGGGGATATAATATGTGACAAACAAAACAACCATGCCCATGCTCAAACTCCACAAATCAAGAATATGCAAACAACAACAAACAAAATATTGTAAATGTCCTCTCTCTCTTTTCTACAGTAAATAATCATAATAAGACATAATATCAACTCAATTAATAAAATTAAAAATAAAACATAATTATGAAAATAATGTAATCTCATTTAAAAAGTTAATAATAAAAAAAACAAGTCACACAAAAGAGAATAATGAAAATATTGAATTCTTACAATTACTAAGTGTGTTTTAAAGAATTTATTAAGTGTCTAAAAGCTTTGATCTCTCTTAAAAGCTTCATAAATCTACGGTTAAATGAATCTAGGCTAGTAGTATAAAAATTAAGGTTAACTCCTCTCTTTTTTTTATCCATCAAACTATTTTTATTAGAGATTTTCAAAATGGCATAACATACAAAATTTGTCTTCACCACACTCGCATTCTAGGTTGACTACTTCTATAATAAAAAAACAAAAAAAATATCTAAATTTACAAAGAAAAATGAAAAGTTACATAAATCACTATAACAAACATAATTATCTAGATATCAATTAGGATTATCTTATATGGTTGTAAAATCATTGTTATCTTCTCACCTTCAAATCTATACTAATTATATATATTTCTAAATATATAAATAAACCAAAAATATCATTATGAAAAACTAAATTAAAATTACAAGACATCATTTTTTTCCTAAATTAAAAAAAATTAGCCAGAGGAAAGAAACAATATGCCCTTTTTTATCTTTTAAGATAAAAGCAATCTCATATTAAAAAAAACCTAAAAAGCTAAATCTTGAGCATTTTCAGAGTTGTCTATGAAAGCACTAACATTGTAACCATAACGCAAAACGCCATACGTTCGCTTTTTTCTACGGTGCATCTTTATTTTACTAATTTTTTTTCCTGCAATTTCTTCTCCTTCGATTGCTTCAACTTCTTCTGAAACTTTGCATTGTTCATACCACAAGACTCACAGAGTTCCTGCAACTCATCAGTGGTACCACGGAGAGTGTGGTAATAGCATTGTTCATATCTTTGAAATACTGCGACTGAGACTGCTTCAAATTCCGTTCTCTCCGCAGCACTCGCTCCTCCTTGCACACACTCGCTCCCCCTTGCACACACTCGCCTCCCAAAGTTAAAATTCTCTCCACTAAGCAGAGATTCAGCCACAACGTTATTATTTCTCTGCCCTTCTGGAAGAAATGCACGAAGTCTAGATTTTTCCCGCTCTGTAAGATCTTCTCTCCACGCCTCTACCGTTAAAACGTTTCTGAGATACCGTAGCGCAAATATTTCTCCAATTTTATCGTTTCAGCAATTTGGGCTTCCTGTATCTTGTACTTGTTGCTCACACAATGCTTTCTTATACCAATCTTTGGTTCTTGTTTTTGTGGGTATAGCCTTCAATTTTTTCAGAATGACGTTGCCAGTAGCTCTTGCCCTCCACGCGGGGCTGAGAACAACGCCATCGCCTCCCGTCCGATCGCTTGCACCGTAATTCATCTGCCAAAGTGCTTTCTGCGGTTGCCCTCGGGCTCATGATTAAGTTCTATGGGTAATTTCAGAGCAAAGAAAGATAAAAGGGCCAGAGATTGTACTGTAATTTCAGAGCAAAGAAAGATAAGAAAGAGATTGTAGTGTGGGCATTGTGATGCAACCCTTTTTTCTATTTATAGTTCAACCTTGCGGGTATTTCTTCCATCTTCCATGGCGGCCGACAAGACGCGTTTGCCAGGTTTTTTTTAATGGGTATTGAGATTGGAGAAGTATTTGGAAACATTAATTTAAAAAAAATAAAATTATATAAAAATATTTTATTATGGTAAAGTGTGTGCAGGAAACATTAATTTAAAAGAAAAAATTTGAGACAGTTATTTGGAATAAAATTATATAAAAATATTTTATTTAAGTGATTTTTTGTTAACCGATAATAAGTTTGAAGTTTTATGTTTAAAGGTGAGGGGTAGGTGAATTGGTTTTTTATTTATGTTTAACTGTGAGGCGTAGGTTAATTGGTTCTATATGTTTTAGGTTTCATTGGGTGATAAATTCATTTTTATTTTTTATTTAATTGCACACATTAATTTATATGGTTGTGTTTTTTGGGTTTGTACACAGTAAAATGGGGTGATTTTTTATATTTAAAAATTTTGTTTCTTGTTTTTTTTAATGTATATATGTTTAAGTTAGATATTATCTATGAGTTGTAGATTAATTGTCTTGTGTATGGTTTAGTCTACACAAAGTTTTATGTTCAAATTTCATGGGGAGGGTTTTGGAATAGGGCTTCCAAAATTCTAGTAAAATTATTAATAATTATTAAATGGATGATAGGTATTTAACTTCCATGGAATATTCTACAATATTATTGTGGCCACAGGCCTCTAAGTAGGGTAGATAGTGAAAACATTTAAATGTTTGCTCAACTAATAATTAAAAGCCAAAGCAATAAAAATAATAAAATTCAAATTGTTATACTTTGATTTAGTCATTAAATTTTGAATAGGCTTTGTTAAAATATCATAGCCAATATCATGGCTTATCAATACCATATGCCGAAAAAACATGGCCAATACCATGGCTTATCAATACCACATGCCCAAAAAAACATGACTTATTTCACAACCAAAATATTTTATAACAATATGACCAGATTGTTAACCATGGATATTCACCCCCACTTTTATTATTAACTTGTGAAAATTTAGCTTTATTACAATACAATAGGCCAATACCATGGCTTATGCATACCACATGCCCAAAAAACATAAATTATTCCATACCCAAAATATTTTATAACAATATGAAAATATTCTTAACCATGGATATTCACCCTTTGGTATTGATAAGTCATGGTATTATCCTATTGTATTGTAACAAATCTTGTTTTTTACAAGTTAATAATATCCACCTTAAAGTGGGGGTGAATATCCATGCTTAAGAATCTTGTCATATTGTTATAAAATATTTTAGTTGTGAAATAGGTCATGTTTTTTGGGCATGTGGTATTTATAAGCCATGGTATTAGCCCATGATATTTTAACAAAGCCTATTCGCAATTTAATAACTAAATCAAAGTATAACAAATTGAATTTTATTATTTTTATTGCTTTAAATTTTTATTATTAATTGAACAAACATTTAAATGTTTCCACATATCACCTTTTTTTTCTTTTCCTTTTTTTTTAAATAAGTAAGCCTACATTTAAAATTGTTTACATACTTAAGGTTTTAATAAAACCAGCCTAGATCCATCTTAACCCTAGATCTATGAAGCCTCGGGAGGGATCCAATCTCTCAAGGTGCAAACCTCTTTTTTTAGTACAAAACTTGAGGAAAGGTTTCCACCTCGAGAGATTTGATCCCTCTCAACGTTTGATAGATTTGTGGTTAAGATGGATCTAGGTTGGTTAGTAATAGTCACAAATCAAAGATTCATGTTTTTTAAATATGTGTATGTTAATGTTGAATACTAGAGAGGAGGGGGTTGAAAATTTCACTTCAATCCTTATTTCTCATGCATTTATGGAATAAATAGAAAAACATCACATAATTAAATGAACACATAGAAAATAGAGATTTAACATGGAAACCAATAAAGGAACAAAAGCACAAACACATTTTCTTTTCCTTAAATGATCGTTGTAGGCACCATTCTACACTTAAAAAATTTGTAAACTCTCACTTGTAGAAGATATATATCCCCCTTCTTAGTTTTGTAGTCTCTAACCCATTGGAAACACCTATCCCCAAAGTTTATTAGGCATCCACCTATCGGGAACATTGATCCCCAATTAGTGCTATTCAATTGTTCATATCTTTCTTTTCATCACCTAATCATTCTGTTAATCTTTTCCTTTCTTCTATTTTGAAATATCATTACACTAAAGGTTGGGGAAAGGGGGCAGGGCAGGACGAGGGTGTCATATAGTATAATTGAATAATTTAACAAGTATTAACAATATATATTAATTAAGTCATTCAATAAACAACTAGATAAGAAACACATAGGAACATTAGATATAAATGGAAATCCATGAAGGGAGAAAACCATAAAGTTTATATCATAATATTGTTGTAGACTCCATTCTCATTTTATATCAAATTTACTAGCACCAACCAGAAGGAGATACCCATCCCCTTATTTGTAAACACCCACTTGCAAGAAGAACCAACCACCTTTCTTTATAGGCATCGACCTAAAGGAAGCACTAACTCCCTGAATTTTATAGGCACCAACCTGAAGGAGACTCTTATCCCATGATTTGGAGGGACCAACCCACTTAGCCTATTAGATATGTCTTTCATCCATTTCAACCGCATACCCGCATTCTTTCTTTTCTTCTTAATCTTCAATCTTATTTGATTCTTGCCTCAACAATAACTTACCTAGATATTTAACTACATCTCAAACATAATCAATCTATCAACATTTCACTCAATCACATCTATAATCTTTTTATCTATTATGCATCTCTTTCCTCATGCCTATACTCCCTACTCTAAGGTTATCTACAACCCTTCTACTCTGCTTCAAATCTCGATTTCTTCTTCTTACACACAATGACTTTTGTTCACTCTCATTTCAATTGTATAAATCAATTTTCTATTTTATTGTTTTATATGTATTTATAGTTTGCAACCTACTTTACCATGGGTGTTGATCCATGGTATTTAAGCATGGAAACACTTCACCTTACTGTATCAAATTTTTTTCCTTCACGATATGAGAATTTGAGCCTCTTCATATTCACGTTTTTACATTTCTAGCATCCCTTCGATCTGTACAATTCATGCTTCAATCAATCCTCCTATTTATAAGCATAACATCTTCATATTTGTTTTCCAGTGGATCTTAATAATGTCAGCATTTAAGTGAAAGTTGGTGTCCAAATGCCAAATTTTATCCAATTTTATCCCATTATTTTCATGCTCTCTAGAACATATGACCATAGGTCAAAACTGAGTGCTTAAGCTTAACTTGGTGCTTAAGACTAAACCTATGCAATTTTCCCAGTGTTCAATATCCAATAATTTCGAAGATGCACCCAATGACCCATTCAAATCAACAATGGGGAAGTCACTTCCCCCACGAATATATGAACATTAAAAAGAGGGTGGGAGGAGTGGGGATCCGTAGTTTGTCCTATGTGAAATTAAATATCCCCACTTTTTTAAAGTGTGCCAGGTGATCTACTGATCTACTAAAATCTAATGACAAAGACGTCACTTCAACCCTCCCTCCTCCCACACCTGTCCAAACTTTAACAAGTGAGGGGAGGGCGGGGGTTGAAGGTTTTGTCCCATGTAGTTTACTTTTGTGCAATGTGGTTCCAAATGAGGTTAATTCGGTCCACTACATGCAACCACTACTATGCACCCGTGGCTTATGGATGATGGGCTATGTCTTTTCCAGGTCACTTCCAAGTAATTGTCTTCCACTTGTCATGCCACATCACCATCATGTCACTCGCACGTGTTACCTGAAAAAGGGTCACTTGGCCACCCAAAAAGGCCAAATCCACCTATCACGTGTCATGACCATAGGGTGCCACATCATCACCTACCACCTTTCTCTGCCAAGTCACCTTTCCATGTCATCTAGGGTCCACATCTTTATTGAAATCCATTACCTCAAACTCAAGATTTTTCTTCATTATTGAAGAGTTAGAATAATTTCCATATACCAATAGAAGCTCTCTGAGATAGCTATGCAACCAAACAATTTTCATGTGCATTTGACCAAGTTACTTGCAAACACAGTGCCGTACTCAGCAAACAACCAAGTCATCATGAGCTTAGCACATTTTTAATAGAAACAATCAAGACATCAATAACAACATAAGCATCATGCATGAAAATTCAACAAGATCACCCTAAACTTGATATCACTTGACATCACTGGCTAGACTTGACAACAATGACAACATA
>APFE030534297.1:0-16701 GCA_000404065.3 Pinus taeda | reverse complement strand
TTTATGTCAGGTTTATGCATTGGGTTTTGCATCTCGTTTTGTATCTAATTTTGCATCTACTTACATTATATCCATTTTTTGCATCGAATTTTGTTTTGCCTGTTGCATCAATGTTTGCTTCCACTTTTACATCCATTTTTGCATCTTATTTTGCATATTTTTTGTCTATTGTTACATCCACTTTTGTTGCACCATATCTTGCGCTTACCATTGCAACCACATTTGCTTCCACGTTTGCATCCCCTATTGCATCCACTTTTGTTTCATCCATTTTTGCATATACTTTTGTTTCTGTTGTTGCATCCACATTTGTTTCACCACAATTTGTGCCAAGTTTTACACCTACCATTGGACCCATGTTTGCTTCCACTTTTGCCTTCATGTTTGCATCCAAGTTTGCATTGACAACTGCATCTACTTTTGCATCCACTTTTGTGTCAGGTTTTTCATGTTGTTGTGCATCTACTTATGTTGTATCCACTTTTCATCCAATTTTACTTCTATTGTTGCCCCCATTTCTATGTTCGCTTTTGCATCCCTTTTCCAACACCCATCATATTTTCTGCATTGATGATATTCCTTATGGCATTGACAATTATAAACAATTGATGACAATGTCAATAATATTGACAATGATGAAAATGAAGATGATGGTGATGACATGAATTGTGATTATGATGATAAAGACGATAGTGGTTACAATGACAATGATGATGATGGCAATGATTATGATGATGGCGATGCTAATGACGTTGGTGAATCTTCCGAATTTTAGATGTTGTCATTGTCATAATCATAAGCATTATCTTTGGTGTCATGATCATCATTTTCATCTAGGTCATCATCAAAAACAATAATGGCATGAATGATGATGATGCATGATTACAACAATGTCGATAGAAATTACATTAATGATGATGATGGGGATGATAAAAATGACAATGACGATGATAATGGTGGTGATGATCATCATCATTGATCATCTGTCAAAAATAGAGTTGTTATTTCTCTTACAAATATCAATGTGTCCTAAACAACCCTTTTCTAGCATTGATCACATTTTTTGGGTTGATGATATTTCTTACAACATCTACAATTATGAACAATTGCAAACAATCTCCATAATGATGATGATGATGGCATGAATGGTGATTATGATGATAATGTAATGATGGCAATAACAATGACAAGGATGATGGTGATGATGATGACAATGATTATGATAATGAGAATGACGTTACAATCTTATGGATTCGTGAACAATTACTAGTTTCAATACCATCTTCTGGATACGTATTACTATCATACTTTTTAAATTTTTTGTCACTCTTGAGGTATCTTACTATAATGGTGTTGTCAACACTAGAAAGATATCTTGTTGTAATGGTGGTTCTAATGTTAGCACTAGCAAAGTTTAGTAGGGAGGATGCTACTACAAGAGGAATTCCTTCTAAGTGACTATGGCATTCAAAATGAGGCTTTATGGGCTGCTTGTTAACACATGTTCTCATGCTCATATAAAATTAATGTGAAAAGTTGCTTTAATTGGTTCCCACGCATAATTGATATTGATAATGGGGTGGTATAAAATTGTAATGGGCATATCCGTTAGTTAGTTATGATGGGTCAACAACATTGAAACCATCCAAGTGACATTTCACCTTGGAACAATCGTTGCTCGTGCGAAAACACGGAGTTTATGTAAATGAAAGTTGTGATTGTAGTGGAATTAAAACCATCGAGAAATATCAAAGAAGACGCTGCCTACCAGTTTTGAAAGACAACCAAGGCATTGAACAACTATTTGCGTTAGGATGTAGTGAGGGAATCGAAGGAAATTTGGCAGCCCTAAGTTGCCATTACTATTGCCAATCACACATTCAATAGTAACCATAAAAGGTAGCCACATATAAACAGAACCTCGAGGTGTTGACAGTCAGAATCTATTGTAATAGCTTTGACGTATATATAGTTTTGTGTTTAGATGAGAATGAAGTGGGCTTCATCCAGGGTTCAGCTCAATCCTCGTCCATTCCATGCAGTGGTGTTTAATTCGCCAAGCAAGAGAATATTACGCGAGTGTTCAGAGTTAAATCAACAGAAATCAAGGATGTGTGATTGTCAAATTATTGCTCCTCCCTTATGATTGAGCGCTTGATGCGATGGTCATTATCCTTGGGTGATACTTTTATTCCCCATTTTCTATTGAAAAAGTAGCATTTTTCTGTTCGATTATGATAGGATTGGATGAACGCCGGTTTGGGTGGATGTAGACCCATGTTTTTTTGTGGTGATCTTCAAATGTCTTGAGGATAAGAAAAAATCCTTGACCAAGGTCCATGGTTTTGGGGATGAGTTGGTCTTCTAGTGAAGCCATGGTTTCCCAACTTCAATCCTCTCACTATGTTGCCGATGACTACTCTAGTATGGGTAAGATTCCCAGTTTTCCCATTCACTTTACCCATCTAGATCTCTTAGAAAAAGTGGGCAATTGTATTGGAAGATTCGTCAAAGTAGACAGGGAAAGACTTTTGAAAGGCATTTTCACCTATGTTTGCATATGTGTTTAGGTAGATCCCAATGAAGTTTTGTGAGATAAAATTGAGCTCAAGTGGATGGGAATTGTGTATTCCCAACCCCTGGACTATGAAAATACAAATTATAGATACACGTATAGATACACCAATAAATTTCAACCACAAACCTGTAAATTTCATTTTCCTTCACACCATGCATCTAATTTGTATTCTTTATGAGAATTAACAAAGGAATGATGCTCTTTTTCCTATATTTTGACTCCCGGAGAATACTATGATAAACGTGGATAGACATAGGGTCCTGTATGGTCCATTTACATCCCATGGATGGGAAATCAGAAGTAAATAAATAACATCCATTACATAGGCACTCATGTAAAATGGGGGAACAATGTTTTCTAGAATAAAAAAACTACAGTTATTCCTATAATCTAGGATTTGGATACTTAAATTATTAGATAGAACAGTCCCCAAGTCCATAACATAGCTGCATCAATCAAGGGTACCCACTGGTCTGAAAACTTTTGGTATTGACATAACCAAATAATCTACATATCATAGTGGCAACATAACAATATGGACCGATAAGAGAAGCTATAGAATGCATACCCTTATTTTCTCGCTTGTGCTTGCTGGCATCTCTTCTCCATCCTTTGATGACTTCAGATTGATCCTGATTTTCCTTCATGAATTTCTCAATGAAGTCATTATCATATTTCTTCTGAGCTGCCGACAACTGGTACATTCGAGTCGAATCTTTGTTGGTGAAAGAGCCGATGATTGTGTTCCTCTTGGTCATAAAGTTTCTGTCAGCGATGTTTAGATGGTCAACAACACATGTGATCATATCCATGTAAGGAAGGATGTTCAGCTGAGCAACAATTCTGTGGAGGAATGAATTGGCCAGATCACTATATGTAGTATCAGAAACCGGGTATGAATCTTCGGCTATGACTACTCTTTCTGTGACTCTTGGCTCTTCATCTTCGAAAAGTTGATATGTGGCCTCCCAGGTAGATGTTTCGGTGTTTGAGGTGCATGTGGTATCGGTAAATAATGCAAGCAATTATGCAAACTCAGGGGGAAGAGCAACTGATTGTTGTTGAACAACAGGTTTCTTCATGGGTTTGGTCGACCAAGACATTTTTGTTGAATTATGCTTGTTGGGACTGACTTGTCAAGAGAAACACAAGGGTGAGAGTAACTAACATTCAGAGCGAATAACTTAGCAAATAACCGATTACATAATAATCCAAGACTTTTATGAGCGAAATCTCAAGAAACCGTTAGTAATAATGAATGCGTTTATTCTATCGAAAACCATTAATTCTCCACATTTGGCCATTAATATCGCATCCACTATATCTCAACTTTTGAAGCCTTGTCACTTTGAAACCTCCGATTACAATACGTGTTGCAGACTCGACTGCTCCATCATAGCACACCTTAATATAATATCACAGTTGCCATGTCACGCCTTTCATATCACAAGTTTTAAAGACGTGTGTCTGGTCATGGACATTAAAAGTTGCAATGGTTATGGTGTAAATAATTAAATTGAATGGATATGGTGTAAATAAAGTCGCAAGTTAGAGGCTTCGGAAGTTTGGTCATGGACAATAAAACAAAAACGCCACTCGCGAGATCCCAATATGCAACGTGGCAGTTTTATGGGGTCGACCTCTTTATTACTATTTACATATATATGCCGGCTTTTATTATATTTATGCTTTAAACCTTTAAAATTTATTTGGAAAAGGTTTTAATCGCCATTTTTCTTAAAAAACTTTTTAGGATGTTCTAATATAATCCTTTGGCATTGAGGCTTTAGAATTAAACCTAAAATTTATCGCTCTTTTTAATTAATTAATTTTTTTTTTTTTTTTTTTAAACTAATATTTCCTCTCAATTTTTTTTTTATAATTATATCCTAAATTTTAAAATAATAACCCTTCTCTATTAATTCTTTTATTAATTATATAATAAAATTATTAATTCATACAACACATATTTAACATTTTACTAAAATATTACTTTTACTTGCTTCCATATCCCACTACTTCTATGACGTTGCACAAACCTACTTCCATATCCCACTACTTCTATGACGTTGCACCGGTTTGTGCAAATGCTAGTTCAATATGCGATGTAGGGTTTCAGGGTCGGCGATAATGCTCTTTAACTTTTTAAAACATTTATATCTTAAAATGGGTTGTTATATCGGATGTAGGGTTTCAGGTCCGCAGATATATCCTTCTCTGAGGGGTTTCAGGAGGACCTCTTACGCCGCACCCCCTTTTCAGGTAGACGCATTTGCAAATATTTGCATTGTGCTAGTTTTCTTTCCAGGCGGCAGATTGACTTGATCAGTGCATGGACAAAGGTGCATTTTTGGATAACCGATGCGGCTGGTTCAGATCCTCATATGCAATCGGATAGAGGTGAGTCTAAGCCTTGATTTCTTTTGTCCCTCTCAACCCATATTCTCTTATCACGATGTCTTTTTTGTTTTGTATTTCCGCTTCACATTTTCCAGAAGAGGTGCTGCTTATATTTGCTTTCACAGACTCACAGCAGGCATATTTTTTCAATCTGTGTTTTTTTTTGGCGCATTTATTGGCTTACATAGCGATTGATATTGATATATTTTCCCTCAATTTTTATAATCTTTTATTTCATCTGAGTATAAAGAGATACATTCTGTAAATGCTTTAAGCTTCGAGAAATATCAGAACAAAAATATACATTCTTTGTTAAGCCTGAAGAAGGCATTGATATTGATTGAAGGATCCTGTAACTTCTCTAAAATTCAGAATTCTTCTTTTGAGGCACTTGGATCATCTTCAGAATACTGACTGTCATAAGAATCCCCATTCGAGGATGCACAAATATGTTCGTGTAAGATATGACAATCCTTGATTTCACTTCATAACCTTGAACCCTCAGCCAACTGTAGTCCTTCCTTCCTCAAGGTGTCTGCTTCACCATTTAATTCTTTGTAGACATGTTCAAAGCGCTCTGAAATAAAAACGGACAGAACGTTTGATTTCATCTTCTACTACTGCCATTCATCCAATTAATTACTAACAACTGATGAATTTAGTAACACTTGTTTAACAGATTCTTCTCCTACAGGAAAGTAGCACAGTCTGAATTTAAAGGCTAATCGAAACTGTAATCTGAATGTCGTTTGAGCCTATAAACGGACACAGTTAGAAAACATGCACAGAACATGTAGATCACTGTCGAGAACCCCTGTTAATGCTATTCCATTATCATTGAATAAAAAGTTGCATCACTAACATATCTCAGTGCAAAATGCACTGCCCCCTTCCAAGTATTAGAACTTGTGTTTTGTGGCAACCTGATGAAATTGCCTAGGCTGCACCATGTACTGAAAGTGTTGACTGCAAAACAAATGTTAGGCCTTGTGTTAACTAAGTACATGAGGAAACCTATCAATTCCCTGTATACATATGTTCATCAAATCTACTACCACAGGGGAGTAGCCATGGGTTTGTAGTACATCATTTGAAATCTCATCAGAATTTCAATTGCATACACTGGAGTAGCCATGGGTTTGCAGTCTATCATTTGAAATATTCTAAGAATTTCAATTACATACTTTTTCTGTCCAAGGAACACTTCACCTGCACTTTGCTACACCCCTAGAGCCATCAAGTAGTGCTTCAAGTCATGACCAATTCTCTTGCGAATTTTGCCCTGCACCAGTTTGTGGATTCCTTTTAACTTCCTGTGAGTGTAAGATTGTCTACATATGGGACTAAAACAAGCAGATTAGAATGATCTACCAAATTGTAAAAATTAGAATCTGCATCTGTCTCAGTGAAACCCAAATCTGAAAGTTACTCATCGATCTTGGAGTGCCATGCAAATGGTGCCTGTTTCAACTCATAAAGGGCCTACTTCAACTTGTAAACATGGGTCTCAAGCCTATTCACCTAAAAGCCTCTTGGTTGGTTTATTCATATAACTCCTTAATCAACCTATTAAGAAATGTTGTCTTTACATAAATTTGATATAAAATCCAATGGAAGATTGTTGTGAAAGACATAGTAAATCTGATAGAGGTATATTTAGTAACAAGAGCAAAAGTCTTCTCATATTCAACTCCTTTTTAATGGGAGAACCGTCCAGCCACAAACCGAGCTTTGCAGTTTTATATGCTACTATCTGGTGCATGTTTAACCATGCATGATTGTTGTAAGAAAAACTAGAGTCAAATACTGACTTCTCCACTAGTCTAGGCACTATCTCCTACCCATCATTCTTTAGGAGGAGATGTATTCCTCCATCATGGCATTTTGCAGTACTTGCTTCCTTACTGCCGTTACTAGAAGGTTTTGTTTCAATAATGAAAGTTATCAGTGCAACATAACTAGGGAACTTTTTAGGAGGGTGGCTTATTTGAAGGGAAGTAGTTGGAGCACCAACTTACTCTGTTGCCTCTTTTAATGTCTAGATTAGCCATCTAGGCTTTCTAGCTGAACTTGAAGGTAAAGAGGCACCCCTTGCACTTCCAAAAGCTTGCTGATCTAAGTATGCGTTTCATGATCTTTTTGATTTCTGCAGATCTGTTTTTGGGATACCAAGCTCTTCTGCCTCCATGGTCACTATTGGAGGTTGTTGAGACTTAGAGGACCATGCATTTTCTTCAAACTTGGTATCTCTGCTCACAACTACTTTATGTTGAGATGGAATGTATATTCTATAAGCTTTTGAGGTTTCACTCTAACCTACAAAAATGCCCTTCAAACTAGAAGGTTCCAACTTGGTCCTTTTCCCATCTGGAATATGAATGTAGATAGGACAACTGAAAAACTCAAAGATGTGTTACTTGAGGCTTCTGAATTCCTCCAGTCTTATCCTTCAAAATTCTGTGAGGATACCTATTCAAAATATAGACAATGATGAGACATGTTTATACACAGAGACACATGAGCAGAACTAGATCATGAATCAAGGCCCCAAACTGCTGAGGGTTGTAGGGAACTATCAACATTTTCTTGATTCTTGATTTCATGCAAAAGGTATCAAACTCCTTTGGTTTTTGTGAATTAAGTCTAGGACTTCCTAGAAGAATCATCAATAAAATATTCATAGTAAATGTTACTTGATAAGGAAGTTGAAGAGATGGGCCCACATACATTTGAGTTGATTAGGTCAGAAACCCCTCTTGACCTATGTTTACTGCCAGGAAAACATCCTTTACATGCTGGCCAAGTGCACAACCTTTGCACACTCCTTTCTTCTCAGCCTTGAAGATTGGCAATGCCCACACCATGTTTTTCAAGATTGGCAACATTCACTAGTGCAAGTGACCTAGTCTCTTTTGTCAAAGCTCACACATGTTGTCACTATCATACCCTAAAGTTCTTATAGGATTCCCTTGCAATTTAGGATGAGGACTTGTTGATCTTCAAAGTTAGCCATATATGTAGGATCTATCATCACTGAAATTGGAAAGAGATTTTTAGTTAAGCTAGGCACATACAAAACATCATTAACTTAGTAAGCTTAAGGATATCACTTGATGGATCCCACTCTTGCAACTGGATATGTGGCATCATCACCAAGTTCTACAGTCTACTAAAGGTACTCTTGTTAGAGGTTGTATGTTTGCAGGCTCCACTGTCCACATACCAGTCCACATCAGACATGATGTCAGATGACAAGCATGAGACCATTGAGAAGTGTATCTCGAGATTGGATGAAAGCTCATCCACTTGAGCTGATGCTTTTGTACTCTTTACAAGTTGCTTTCCCTTCCCCTTCTTTTGATGACATTGGAAGCGAAAGTGCCCAAACATTTGACACTTGAAGCACTTGATGTGGCTCAAGTCCTTCCTTCCCTGGTTACAAGAACCTGGCTTCTCTTTCTTCCCTTTTTAACCCTTCTTAGTTCCTCTTTTCTTGTTGCCCTTCTTCGTCTTACTAATGGGGACAACATTCTGCTCCTTCTAGTTGAAGTCATTCCATAGCCTCTTCAAAATGGGAAGTTTTAACTTTTTTTTGGCCTAGATGTCATAGCCAAAAAGTTTCCAAAAAGAACAGGACCTATTTAATGCAATGAGTACTAGCTTTTCACCCTTCACCTCCTCTCAATTGCTGCAAGATGATCATGGAGATCAATAATCTTCATTAAGTAGGAAACTACAATATCCTTTTACTCATTTGCAGGGATTAAGCTTATTTCTTAGCAATGTCTTCTGTTTGTTGTTCTCACTCTGATAGAGTGACTAGAGCATCAAACATGTACTTTATTGTGGTCTTTTTGGTGATGTGAGCGATCTAATGATCCTTCATAGATTCAAGTATGACTCACTTGACCTTGGCCATCTTCTTTTTATGATTTACTAATTACACAGGTTTGGGAGGCTCTACAACCAGTTTCTCAATGAAGTTAGACAAATCATACTCCAACAATATCTTTGTGCCTAGAGGCGCTCACCAGCCTGGTATGGAAGAGATGTTGTAATGTCGTGTCTTGATATGTAAACATTTTGACTCAGTCAAATTGCATAAAATGGAAATGAAATAAAATAAAAAATAAAATAAAATTAAATTAAATTAATAATTAAAATAAACTTGAGGTAAAATAGTCAATTTATTGTTGGTGGTTTTGACAACCCATGGTTTTGCTAATGGTATTCTTATGTAAGAATAATTTCTCACTCTAGATCCATCTTAACTCCAGATCTATCGAGTGTCGAGAGGGATCAAATCTATTGAGGTGCAAACCTCTTTTAGAGTGAAAAGAAATTTGATCCCGCCAAATGCTTGGAAGATCTGTAGTTAAGATGGATGCAGGCTGGTTACCTGAGACTTCCCTGGGATGAAGTTAAGAGGGACCTTCGAATCTATCCATGTATTTGAGATTGACTGTAGCCATACTACTGCATTGGAATATCGCCTAAACGAAAGTTAAGACAGATCAGCAGCCTAACAAAGAACCCGACAACTTGAAACTTCACTGTGCTTTTCTCAAGCATGGATCACAGCATCCGATCCCTGGAGCCTCCTGACAGCTCCCTTTCATAGGTAGCAGTCCTACTATCTATTCAAGGATTTTTAGAATGTTTCAACAAACCTTTCTCTGATACCATTATGAATTTTTGTCTAACTCATTGTAAACAGATTCTTCTTCTAGTGGAAACTAACACTGTCTAAATTTAAAGGCTAATCAAAACTGCAATCTGAATCTCACTAAAATCTACAAACACAGTTGGAATACATACATTGGAACACACAGATCAATGTCAAAAACACCTGTTACTGCTATTCCAATACTGTTGAATAAAAATCTGCTAGAAAGGATTTTGTGTAAGAACTGAAACTAACCCTATTACAGATCCATACTCTCACTCTTTCTTATAAGTGACACCTAGGGTTTATAAAAATAGATATATTACTTAGATCTCTGGATCTGTGCTCTATCTAACTGATAAAAAATGAATTCAGAAAGACTGAAAAATAAAACTGAACTGACTCATCTAACTTTAGCACTTTATCTTTAACCTAAAGTATAATGATAAAATTATCTTATTCTTTTTATGGCTGGTCCATACATGCATGTGTGTGCCCTTATTGCTGCATTCTCACCAACATATCATTATGCTGTTTGGAATTTAATGCTGCATGGATTTGTGTAATGCTGCTGTAATATAAGGTGCCCAGATCTGCCATGTGTGCTCCAACCTAGTAGAAGATGATCTGGGGTACACTATCTAACAACAATGAGCCAACAAACACTGGTATTTTTTTAAATGCCACTGTGGGTTGCTAGCTTTTAGAGTATTGTTAGGGAAATAAGCTCGGTGTAGTTATTTGATCCTCACCTAAATCTGTTTTAAATCTGATACAGTGAGAGTTATTGAGATAGAGAACACGTATGGCTTCCCTTTTTTGGGGGGTACCTTGACTAGCTCCATCAAAGTAATCCCCATGTTCCAGATTTGTCCATAGGAGCATGAATCAACTTTTTCTGTGTTGGGGTTGATGAAAAAGCTTTGAAGTTTGAGAAGATTGACTGACCTTGGAAGGCACATTGAAAGAGTTATATACCTGTCTTCAAAGATTTCAACATTTCTATCTTTCTAGGTTCCCCATGATACTATTAGAGGAAGGCCTTTGAGGACTGAGTTTTGCTACCACTTTTTAGAGCACTCTTCAGCATAACCTCCTTGTCCACAGTCCTTTATCCTTGTCAAACCATCCAGATTTCCTTTATTAAGGACAGAATATCAGTAAGTGGTCTATGTTCTTTTCAACTCTTTTACACATGATACATTTGCTTGGACTTGATCCATTTCTTCTCTTAAGAACTTCCTATGTGGGTGCTCTATTTAAGATTGCCAACTGCATGTAAATAATGAACTTTTGAAAGGTTCTTATCCAGATGTGCTTCCACCATGAGAGTGTGCATTCTGGTATGTCCAGGGTACACGATTCTTATCCTAACTTTGGAGTGTAAATCCCCAAGGCTGGATTTTAGACCAGACATGTTCATCATCAGAGTCTTTTATATAGGCATGGCACACTTTTGATTTGTTTATAAATCCTTTTGATTGAATATTTTCTTGGCCTTTGAGTCGTCTCTTTGTTCAGCGCTATTCCAATCTTGTTGGCAAATGGAGGAGTTTCCTGGTCCAGCTGCCTGGTCTAGATTGAAGGGAGTTTATCACTGCTTCTGGCAGCTTGTACTCAGCTCCACTGCTTATCCATGGGTCTATACTGATCTTCGCCTTAGCCTCATTGCAAACCTTCCATGCCAGCAATCTGCCTATTAAAGGGAATGTTATAGTCAGTACTTTCAATAATATGGATGCATTGTTGATTGACTTGTTTGGGTTTCCAATCCAGTCTTCTGCTGAATTGGGCTCAATATTATCTCTGAATGTGAATCTGATTCCAGAGGTCCTCTTTTGATATTAGTCTCCACATACACTTGGCTTTTAGGGCTTTCCCGAAGGAATGATATTCGATATGTAATGCATGTGGGCTTTTTTGTATACCTTTGTTTTCTTAGCAAAATATAGTCTTATATTATAAAAAACAGATCAAGTACTGTAATTGCTTTCTCTTTGCATCCATGCTAGAAGAGCCAACATATCAGATTGGGCATCATATTTGGAATGTCTCATGTCATTCTAAGGACAAAATCCACAACAGTGATAAGATTCAATGTTTGCTTTTATTTTTATTGTGCTCTTTCCAGCTTTGTGTCTGGAATGTGTTGTAGGTCCAATTGAATCTGTATTGAGTTCAACCTAATTGTACAATGTATTTTTCTAACTTTCTACAAACGTGTTGTTTATATCTAGTATAAGCAGATGGGGGATAGACTCATGGAGTACTAGGCTTGTGCAGTTACATCCTGTAATTAATCTATTAAGATTGGTTCTGGTCTCCTTAAGTCCATATCCAGATGGGTCATGAGGGGAATGCAGAAGTTGATTTTGTATTCTTATCGGCACTGGGTCATAGATCCCACGATCCTTCATTTAATGTCTAGTTTTTGTCAATAATTAGGTTCTGTTCTTTAGATACTCCAATCTTTAGTTTTAACTTTTAATGTTTAGTGTTCTTTTATGGTGATTATTTTTTAGTATTTAGATCCTGTAATGATCCTTCTACTATGATTGGTTCTTTTTAAATTCTTTTCTAAATCCTTTTCTAAATCCTTGATGTCAAAGTAACACAATTTCGTTATCGAATCAGGCAAGTCTTTGTTCATTGGAATTAAAAACATTTTACGGAAATGAGAGTGCTACCAGGAAAATTTTTAGATAATACAGTTCTGTAGTTTGATGCTACAACAAATTTTGTTTGTGTTGTCACTGCCTTGTTTGGTTATTGGTATCAATTCTACTTTGGTACTACATTTAGATACTTCAAGCTACATCATTTCCACATAAGATTGATAGGAATTCGACTATGTAGTGATTATAAAAAACACTGCTGTTTATCTATCCTATTTTAGTACTACCACACGACTTGCAATTGTGCTAAACATAAAATACGAAATAGTTAAAATTTTGATCCATTTTTTGCTTTTGTAAGAAAACAATAGTTTATTTTAACCAGTGTTCCATGAGGATGTGTCCCCTATGGTGGGGTGCACGTATCCACGCTTCCCACACACCTAGGATGGGAAGATGCTCAGGGACACGTTTCCCCACGCCCCCTTTTAGGGAGACACAAGGAGACGCAGGGGGAAACGTTTCCCTACTGTGGGGATGTGTTTCCCCAAAAGGGGTGCTTCTGGGCAGCTCCCCTAAAAAAGGGCTAGGTGCTCCCCCTTAATTTTGCTTGAAACAATAATTTATGAGTGGTAAAGCTCAACATTCAACCCTAGGGCCCTATTAATTGACTTAGGATGTTTGGGAGTGGTTCTGACCTCATTTTATTTCATATGGAGAAAGTAAATTTCAGATTCCACTCAAAATGCATCAGACATAACAATTTTTAGGATTTCAGGAATGAGCGAATTGCGATGTTTCCATTGGGCTCTATTATATATAAGGGTTTGGAACTACCATTTAGTCAAGAGCACCAAGCCCAAAAGCACCCCTTTTGAGGGGGGCCATGTTCTACTTAATTTTTTTTCTAGTAACTGTTGTAATATAGAAATTAAAAAAAATTATAAAACAACCATAAAAAAAATTAAAATTAAAAAGAACAACACATAACAAATATCAAAACCTAAACTAATTTGCAATCTCTAACTCACTCATTCGAGTTACCAAGCTTATGTCTACTCAGCTTGCTGCGCATCACTATTTGACTTATCAGTTAACTGTTGCACCTCCTGCTCCATGGCACTCCTAAAATGCTCATTGGCCATTTTTAATCGTCAGTTTTAATTTTCAAGTCTTGACTTTAGATATGGATGACCTTAGACTGATTCTTTGACTTTCACTCTTTACTTTTTTTTAGTTTGAGTTATATCAATTTACTATTCCAATCTTCAGGCTTAAGTATCTACTATAGTCTATTTTGGTTAGTACTAATTAGATTCTAGAATCACGAATTTAAATTTTAAATCAATTTAGAATCTAGAATGATGAATGATGAATTTAATTTTTAAATCAATTTAGATTCTAGAATGTTGAATAATGAATGATGAATATGGATCAATCTAGTTCATTATTGAATCTCGTGGTGTATGAATGAATGATGTATGTATTAGTATGAATGATGAGTATGGATCAGTGTATTTCATTATTTAATTCAATCATGTACGGATCAATGTATTTATGCTTTCATTATTGGAAATATATATATTAAAAAAATTATATACCCCCATATCTCCCTGCCCCCTCATTTTTCCTAAAATTTGAGGGTACTCTCACACGCCCCCCTGTGCATCACCCCAGACATGCATGTCCCTATCCCGGAGTCTTGGTGGAACATTAGTTTTAACTTGCCAACATAGAAGGGTTGAAAATATAGTATGACTTCATATTGAAATATGACCATGCCCTTCAAATTTGATGCCAGGTTGAAGAAGTATTTTAGGAAAAGTATTTTGAAGTGTGTTCTAGTGTTTGCCTTTTAGAAAATGTCAATCTTTTTTCAAGCTTTCTTTTCAGTTCTTATAACTGATTTGTTTGTTTTACTTTAGTGGTTTATTTATAATAGTTAAAAAGGCTTACGAGATTTAATGGAAACCTTTTATACCCACACCAGATATGCCAAAAAGACATTAGACGTGTGAATGCCAATTTTGATGCACCGTTCATATTGTGCAGTTGTGATGTTTTTTGTTAACGATTGTGCTGAATAGCTTTGTGTCGAATGATGCAGGTACCTTCAAGACAATTTATACCACATACGGGAATCACATGAGATGGATCTAGATTTGAAGATAGAATTCTTCAAACATGTTAACTAATGCATTCAACTGTCCAATGTTCTTAGGTAGCGGTCTTGTAAGATTTCTTCTGACAATATCTGGTAACAAGAGTATTATTGTAATCATTAAAATGTTATAAATAAGATATATGAAATAAAAATTCAGGTATTGAATTTTTCATTAAACATTATTTAGAATGTATTAATACTTATAAGTATCTTAGACATGTATTTGTGTGAAAATAAATTGAATTGGTTTATGTTTAAGGACAAGGCATCCAAGGCGAGGTTAACCAAGACAAAAGTCACTCATCGTAGTGGCCAGAAAGGTTTAAAAGCACTGATAACAACCTTTGTAAGTATATTAAACATGTGATATTTTTTTAATAATTTTTGTACTAGAAGAAAGTCATTGTTATCCAATTTCTCCCTATTTACTGATTGATAGGAACTAAAATATGGAAGACCTCCAAATCATTTGGAAAAGGAGGTGCTGCAGCAAAAGAGATGGGTTGAATTTGTTGTTTGGATGGACTCTATGGTATGTAATCTTTGTTGGATTTCCAATATACTTTTAAACCATATTTTCATTTTATTTTTTAGTACTATTAGATATTATATCTTATCTCATTTTATGGTTAACATTGTATAACAAAAACATGCGTTGTGTTATGTAATTAATACTAACATGTAATATTGATTTTTTTTGTCAGAATGCTATAGGTAATGATTGCCAAGATGATGATCCAAATTATGTTCAACATATATCAGGAGATGATGAGGATGATGGTGGTGAAGGAGGAGATGATGATGATAGTTGCGGTGTTGGTGATGATGTGGATTAGAGTAATGAGGATGGTCAAGATGATCATGAGGATGATCTTGGTGGTGGTAGCTAGGCATGCACATGCATTGTTTTTTATGAAGAAATTATTGTGTAGAATGACATTGTTATGTTTAGATGGGTGTTGTGAATTTACCCTATATCAATGAGACAATTTGATTTTGTAATCATACGATGAGTTTGATTTATGTATGTTGTTAATTTATCGTAGAATAACGATATTCATGAAATATTTTGATTTGTTAATCATATTTGAATTTTACTTGTTTTGATTAAAAATAATACTGATTTTATTAGTATTATGTTGCCATTTTATACATGTTTTGAAAATTGTTAATGATACATTGTTATTTTTTTGGATGCATGTTGTCAATTTCTCTTAAATTTCTTTACAAATGATTTTGAATTGTGATATCTGCTTTAATGATATTTAGGAACTATCATATATTTCACTATGAATCTATAAAGGGGGTCATATATGTAAAGAAAAATATACTCTATATAAGAAGTCAAATGCGGATGTAACCATGGATGCAAAATTGAAAGTAAAATTGGATGTTAAACTAGGAATTAATACAAAATGCAAACAATGACATACAAAGTGTTTTAAACTAGAAGTGAAAAATTGTGCAATAGTTGACACAAAGAAGGGAACAAAACATGGCATACAAAAGGATATCAAATTGGGCAAACACAAGGACACATAAATGGGCACCAAATTAGATGCAAAAAAAGACAACAACTAGATGTAAAATAAGATGCAAAGTTGAGCGTTAAAAAGAAGCAAAAAACGTTACAAATTAATATGCCAAATGATGATGCAAATAATGGTGTAAATTTGGGATGCAAACTTGGGTGCAAAAAATGAAAAAAAAAATGTAAGAAAAGACATAAAACAAGATGCAAAATGGGGCTGAAAAAAGGTGAAACCAAGGATGCCATATTGGATGTAAAAAATGATTCCTAATCACATGCAAATTTAGGCTCGAACTCAGACACAAAATTATATGCAAATGTGGACACAAAATGAGGAAAAAAAAGATGCAAATTTGGATGGTGAAAACGATGTAAAACTAGACACCAAAAAAATGCAAAATTGGATGAAAAATTTGGTGTAAATAATGGTGCAACATTGGACATAAGTAGACACAAAAAAAATGGTGCAAAAAGGGGCATAAAATAGCTTAAAATTGGATGCAAAACTTGGTGCAAAAACAAATACAAAAGTAGACGTAAAAAATGGCTCTAAATTGAATGTACCATTAGACACAAAATAAGATGCAAAGGTGGACACAACACATGACTCAACATAAGATTCAAATATAAATGCAAATTTGGATGCTCAAAATGATGTAACATTAGATGCAAGAGATGGTGTTAAAAATGATGCAAAATTGGATGAAACAAATGACGCAAAATATGGTGCAAAATGAGATGGGAAAA
>APFE030534276.1:58143-77465 GCA_000404065.3 Pinus taeda | reverse complement strand
TCTCACTTGTCCTGCTTCAAAGAACACCTGTAGAGTCGAAGCAGCAAAATACCATCAAAGCATAGAGATCTATAATGCCATAAACCATGTAGAACCAGATATACATTAACCACACAATTGCATTCACAAATACAAGATTCACAAGTACACAAGTATATGGAGGAAAACTCAAATAGCTTTATTGATAGTAGAAGTAGAAGAGAGGATTACAACCCAGCTATTTGATCCAGCATCATCCTCCCAGCATGAAAGCCCTCTTCACCTCATGAAAAGCAAGATCACCCAACAATGCAATGTCTTCAAAGAGAAACCAACAGCACTTCCTTACAAATTACAAATTCCAGCGTCCGGATCTCTAGGGTGAGGGATCCATATATAGATATTTTCACGGGGGTGAGTCAACTTCTGGGATTTTGATTAGTGTCATTTCATTGATAGTTCTTAGTTCCACTTGGAGATTTCATGATCTCTTACTCATCCCTGGGCGAATTTAGAGAGACAAGTGTCATATGAGCAGTTTCTAGAAGATTCTCTGAGTTTCCACCTAGCCAACTACCTCTGCCATTTGTCTCCTCTCGCTCATTGTACCCTACAAAAGGGCTTTTCAGTATGCATCACACCCTTTGTGTGTAACAGGTGAGATGCATCGCACCCTCAGCATGGAGCAGTCTGTATGGTCTAGTTTTGACCAGTTCTGAGTATTTTTTCAGGGAGAACTTCTGGGAAATGATGTAATCAGTTGACCTTGATCCTTTAGAGTTTCAAACAACACTTTTAGGGGTTTGAGAGCCCTTAATTTATTGACATATGTGATTGGGTTTCTAGTGCCCAAATATGTCTATAACAATGCTAAAGTAAAAGTGAAGGAGAGACATGCACGTGCAACATCAAGCGAACACCGAGACCATCGAAGACTATTAACACCTTTCCATGCGGAGGTGAAGCTATGATACAACAAGAGAACATCCATCACTTAGCAGCACTACAACTTGACATTAACACCATTAGTAGCATGAACATACCAGCTTTTTCATGTCGATTCATGTCATCAGTCATCTCGGCCACATCATTACTATGGGCCACACTATAGTAATCAATGTAATGTAACATGGAAGTCCAAGAGACCCACATGTAAATCTGAGGAGTTATGTAAAGTTGAAGAGTCATGTAAATCAAACAGTCATGAGGGAAGTCGAAGAGACACAAAGGAAAGTTTTACCCTTGGCTATAAATACCCCTCCTTTGTATATGCAAAGGAATTTTCACCTTGGCTCCTCCCACATAGCCTTGAGACTCTGCAATCCTTTATTTGAGGAGCGAGTAGTGGCTCCAACGCCCCGCTATTGGGGTTAGAGATTTAATGGTATATAGATGTGAATTGGAACTTTCACTTAATTTAGAAGCCTGTTAACATGCCAACATGTTTTCACATATGTATTTTATTCATTTGTAAGACTACTCTTTGGAAGCTTGTAATGCATGTTGCTTTAACCTGTATTAAGACAATTGAACTATTTCAGTTGTTTTAGTAAATATGCTATTGGAGATGTGTTGTATTAGTTGCTAAAGTTTTCTCGCCCATGTGGGCTATCCCATCGGACACTCGACAGATTCATTCTTGTAAACTTGTTATAACACCTGCTGCACTTGTGTGGACTATTCCACTGGGTGTGTAAGTGTATATGTTCATCTTGTGTGTGTGACTGCCGCATCTGTGTGGAGTACTCCACAAGAAGCTATGCATTTCCTATTGTGTTGTGTGTCTCTAATAAAGTTGGGACTATTCCCTTTCATCCTAAGACTCACTTCCACCCGCTCCCTCAAATTTGACATAAGAGACAATGACCACTCACCAACACCAAATGGTGTGAGGTCTTGTTGGGACTTCATACCGGAGATATCCTGTGAATGTTGGTGGGTCCAGTACCGACAACTTTTATGGCACTAGAAGGAGGGACATATGAAAAGCTGATTCCTCACAATCTATTTTGAATCTTCGCATACTTATCATGACTAAACATAGAATTTCCCTTCTGGAGTGTATGTCTTATGGAAATGACTTTTATATCTCAGAAGGGATCTGGAATAACTTGTCATGTAAAACATACGAGGGTGGAGGCATAGTTTCATTGGTTAGACACATGGTTTCCATTGTAGGTTCCTATGAAAGGCATGAAATATCTGAGTATTACATGACTTGTGCATTGTTCACATACACACTTCAAGGGAACCCACTGCATTTGTATGCCACGCTGCACAAAAAATCTATTCACTCTTTCCATCATCTGATTGCAGAGATAGACTGTGCTTTCAATCATTTTGACCGTAAAGAAATCAATAAAGAAATTATGAAATTATGGAAAGCACCTGATGAATCTGTTGAACAATTTTACATGCTCTTTCATAAGCTTTCATATAGATTTCATGAAGATGAAATTGATTTAGAATTCCTGAATGGAAGATTTAACCATCTTCTTTACATATTTAAAAATCTGAAACTCTTAGAATCATTCGAACGCCTCCCAACATACTTCAGTGGCGGAGTTGCACAATCACAAGCAGACACAATTGTTGTCACAAGTGACTATCCACCCTCCCCTCATCAAAAAACTCTGCCCCCGCATAGCGATGTGAGAGAACATGCAGACACATCTCTTGAACTGTCACATCCTCCTACCCCACCGACTCTTGATATATGCGCAAATTTAGCTTGCAAGCCTACTGGTTGTCATGTGGACTTGTTACCTCAACCTCCATCCCCTTGTTTTGCTGATCCTCCAGACTGTACTGTCTTGTGTTCTTATGTTCCAGACTCCACACTTGTTGTGAACAAGGATCAAGTTGTTGATGGAGTGGGTGATGTGCAGCAAACCTGTGCTATCATACATGATGAGTGTGTGCGGGAATATAAAGAAGAACTTGCGGTGAAGGATGACTCCCTTCAATCCGTGCCTCATCCGCTCTATCTTGACATCCTTTGTGATTTTACCATTTCTGGTTGTCACTTTGAAAACTAATTTTCGGATGTTTCTACTTCTGATAATTCACAGGACACACCAGATTTGAGACTGTCATTATATTGTGGAGATGACACATCTTCCACTGAAAATATGTCCCATCTGTCATCTATCATTTCTGAAAACACAGAGGGTGAACATCCTTGTTTCTCATCTACCCTTCTACATGATTCATCAAATCATGAGGATGTTGATGAACATCCCAAATTTTGTGATCATGGTTGTCATGATCTCTATACTTCTTCATTTGATCATGATGTTGATTCACTCATTGTTAATCTGTCTAAGCCATTAGTCTCCAATGATGTATCTATTGATGGAGTGGAAATCTTGCAGGCTGTTGAGGTAATTTAGCCTAGGTTGATGGTTATGTTAGGCCCTTGTTGTCCTAAGGTTAGTTCCACTTCTGATCAGAAGCTTTTCGAAACACCCAAGGCTCCTCATTACTCTCTACTTCGCATTGATAGATCAACCAAACACCTATATTTCACTTCCTCCACTCGAATCACACAATCCCATCACTCAATATTTAGAGTAATCTTACACAACGAGTGCACTTGCAAAGCATAATATGTTTTTCTTTCTCATGTTCACTTTTATGTCATAGTACAAAGAGTGCATATGTTTACCGTCTACATGAAATACATCGCAACACCATGGTATGTCTACAAAATGTGTTTTTGTACATTCACTCCTTTCTATTTTGTGGATGTTTTAAAACTTGGAGCGTGTTGGTCTTTGTTGATCTATCTTTCTTGTTCACTTGTTTACATGCATATCTGTCTTCTTAACCATGCATTCACCAACATGGGCCATCCAATGCACTGGTGGTTGCAATAGAAACATCACTTCACATGAGTAGGCTCATGCACTGTTTCACATAGGAGTAGGAGTATTGTTTGTTTCTTTGCTTTGATTTTCTTTGCCTTCTAGTTTGCATGTTTTCTTGCTTGCTTACTTGGTTTGGTTTTCTTTCTTGCTTGCTTTGCTTAATCATTTTTGTCTCACTTTACTTCTGTTTTTTAATTTTTTCTTTCTTTTATTGCTTATACATAGGTTAGCCTCTCGTGAAATCATGTTTGGATCTCGAGACAAGCTGGTCAAATCTAAGAGGAATTGTACAACTACCAACATCTGGTTATCAGTTGTCCTCTCTCTATATGAAAAACTTGTTGCTTTCAGTCGATGATACCTTGATGGAAAATATGTTCTATTCAGAGTGAGTCTTGGTGAAAACACAATGCTTGCACTCTGACTAGTACCACCTACTCTTGTCGGTTGTTTTGGCTTAACCCTTGTTAGCTGAGTCAAGTAGAGTAAGGTGTGGGGGAAAACCTTAAAAAGTATGTCGAAGGTATACATAACATACTTCTCTGAAGGAACAACCTCTTCTGCTCTCAATAAGTTTGGATCCCTCTTCCACCTTTGAAGTAAATAAGTGCCTATGCACAGTTCTTTGAAAAATATAAAAAAAAACAAAATGATGAAGAATAAGAAAATCAGAAAAATAAAATAAGGTGAAATAAGAGAAAGGCTTCTTGCACAAAGAGGTGACAAAAGTAACTCCACCGAGTTACTTACCAGGCTCACTGGCAGCGGAGTGATGCTTGTGCTCCTGCATAACTCCGACGGGGTACTGTCTAGGCTTGTTGACAACAAAGCAACACCTGTGATGAAACTTAAACTTTGACAATTGTATTACTTATGCATCAATATAGCCCTCATCCCCAATCAAAATAACTAAGTTGACTTGGCTTAGAATACATGTCGACTGATGAAGAGAATGGTAGGGAATCCGTCTTTCACACAAGCTACTACAGAAGCCATCACGATCGAAGAATCGAGCAGTACTTCTGGAAGGGATAGACTTGCTTTTCATGAAACAAGTTCCATTCATAGCATAAGAGTTCTACCAATGTGTCATCAAGTGTTGTAGCAGCTACAACCACCCTGAAAAATTTTCCCTCACATGAAAATTTCCGGAGCCTACCTTGGATCATGCAATAGATCATCCTTGGTAACTTATTGGTAAGCTGATGATTTCGAGCTCCCCTCCTTGATCCTAGGAGTTGTCCACATTCTCATCTTTATGAAACATGTGTCATTTTTGGGCATATGGGTTGTTGTTTGTCATACAAAGGGAATGTTGTTTTTCTTCAAGGGAAAACATATGTGCATGAGTGGTTGTCATCTCATAGACATGTTTCACACTCACTTCATCCACTCTTGTCACGAAGGTTGTTGCATCAAGAAAAGTATGTCTAATGTATTCTGGATGGTCTACGTTGTGTCACTAAGTGGCCGTGTGCAATCACAATCAAATTCTATCAGTGTTTACACATGTTTCATTCATCTCACACTTAGCCATTTTCCCAAGAAACCTACCCTCATCGAGCTTCTCGGAACTTTGTGCTTTGCTCCTGCAACCATCAAGCTTCGTCCCTTGCCTGTTGAAACCCTGCAGTGTGTAGAGACACCAACCCCCCTTGTTGCTAAAACATTGCAGCCCATAGAGACCCAACCAGCACTAATCTCCATAAATGGATAGAGCATTCCAACTGCACTACACTCAAAAATTCTGCAGAGGTGTCCTCCAAGGATCCCCATCCCGCAGAAGCATGTTGTGCCTCAAAAACTAAGCAATGTTGTCTAAGCTGCCCTGTCTGTCTTGCATGTAGAAACTACACAAACAGGCTTCACATGGCCTCTTTACAACAACAGTCACTGTCTGCTGAAATTGCGTCGATCTACCTCTCGGTGACTATAGGAAAAGGTGACATGCTGAAATTGCTTCCAAGGGCTTGAGGGGAAGGACCAAGGAAACAAGTAATGGAAAAGATAAGGGCCACATGCAAACTCCGTTGGATGCATGATCATCTTGAGGGTAAGTATGGTAAGTAAAGAACATATTCTGAAGTACACCTCTTAATTGAGTTTGCAAGACTGCTTTTCATTTTCATATCATATTATACTCAATAACATGCATGTGCACAAACACGAAAAGTCATTTTATGTGTTTCTTCTACATGTCTTTCTTCCACTTCACTTGTTTGACCAACTGTCGTCTTTGGCATGTTGATTCTTATGTCATGCTTACGACCTCATTATGGTGATGTTCAAGGTTGTGTTTGAGTTGTGTTCACTATGAAAACATCTATCCCACTCACGCACAATGTTGTAAGTATTGTCTCACAAGTGTCGTCACGGTCATTTGAATATCTATCACAAGTGTCACGCTTGTCGCTCACACCATCGGTTAGTTACACTAGGTGTATGTTGTCTTGATGGTTCGAGGTGTCTTGTCATTAAGTCATGCTGAGTGTGTGTTCGAAAGGTCATGCATGAATGAAGTCACAAGTCCACAAACTTAGTCACTTTTCTTATGCTATGTCGACCGGACCAACCCCAATAGTTGGACCTCTACTGAGCTGCACTGCGCAGTTTCAACCCTCAGTGAACATGTACTACTTCCTAGAATATTGCATAGGTTGAGGTTTCCTCCAAATCAATGTGCGTTGTGCAGTCCTAGAATCGAATCAACTGGTTGTGACCGAGAACAGCGCAGAAGTTTCCCAGCAAGCCATATCAATCTACATTGCCCGCAATAAAATCAACCAAGCTCTGCGCTATTCAATCGAAGAGTTCGACTAGGCAGTGACTGTTGGCTCACTCCTCCAAAAAATTGTGCGGATGCTGCCAAGAATGCCCACTTCTACTGACTGAAGAAACTGCACAGACATGTTGGACAGACACCCATTTCCTGTCACTGCACTGCCCTAAAAAATTGCACATTTTTTCCAGCCAGTCACTCTGTCAGCGAACCTGTCGCTCCTCCTAAAAACTGCATAGATTTCATGAGCATACTCTCAACTTCCCAGCATCCCACTCAACTTAGAAACTACACAAGGATGTCCAGTAGCCCAACCTCCCAACTCTAACAAGTTTTTTCCAGTAGCCTCCTGCAACCGATCGCCAGCTCCCCATAAAAATTGCGTAAATTTTTTGAGCAGCCTCGTGTCGCCTACTACCATCTCCTTGGAGAAATTGTGCATTTTTCACTACCAGTCTCCCTATGTTTCCTGCAATGTCTCCCAAAAAAATTGTGCATATCTGCCCTCCAACCAAGCCAGATCCCGTAGACAATTACTGTTGATCTAGACTGCCCATCTCAGCCTTCCAATGAGCTCTAAAAAAATTTCATGGATAGTGCCCGAAGTTCGCATCTCGACTTGAAACGTGCTCTATGAAATTTTAGAGCCTTTTCCTCTCTCCTTGTCACCTACATCCGAAAGAGAAAATAATGCATCATGGTAGACTAGGAGATTTCTAGATTTGATGTCAACTCATCGTGAGTGATTGCAGATACATGTACATGGATGAGACATGAAGTGACGATGAATGGGATTAAGAAGGAGTGCATGCAAGGAGACTTGTTCGTGAAAGGATGGACACATGGAGGATGCTAAATAAAGTACAAATGAAGGAGAGACATGCACATGCAACATCAAGCAAACAAAAATATCATCAAAGACTCTTCACGCCTTGCCATGCGTAGGTGAAGCTATGATACACCAAGATCACATCCATCACTCAGTTGCATTGTAGCTCAAAATGAACACTAGCAGCAGCATGAAAATAATAGCTTTGTCGTGTTAAGCCATGTCGTGAGTCATCTCGGCCACATCACTACTGTGGACCACACTTTTGTAATCAATGTAATGTAACGTGGAAGTCCAAGAGACTCACATGTAAATTTGAAGGTTCATGTAAAGTTGAAGAGTCATGTAAGTCAAACAATCATGAGGGAAGTCGAACAGTCATAAGGGCTACTTTTACCCTTGGCTATAAATATCGCTCATTTGTACATGCAAATGACTTTTCACCTTGGCTCCTCCCACATAGCCTTGAGAGTCTGTAATATTTTCTTTGAGGAGCAAGCAATGGCTCTAACTCCCCGCTATCAGGGTTAGTGATGTAATGGTGTATATATGTGTCTTAGAACTTTCTCTTAATTCATAAGCCTGTTAACAGGCTAGCACATTTTCACACATGTATTGTATTTGTTTGTAAGTCTACTCTTTGGACGCTTGTAATGCATGTTTCTTTAACCTGTATTACGACAGTTGAACTATTTCGGTTGTTTTAGTACATAGGCTATTGGAAATATGTTGTATCAGTTGTTAACGTTGTCTTGCCCATGTGGGGATCCTACCAGACACTCGACATATTCATTCTTATAAACTTTTTATAACGCCCATCGCACTCATGTGGACTATTACACTGGGTGTTGTATGTGCTATCTGTTCATCTTGTGTTTTTGAATGCCACATTCATGTGGAGTACTCTGCCGGAAGCTGCACATGTCCTGTTGTGTTGTGTGTCTGTAGTAGAGTTGGGACTATTCCCTTTGAACTTGAGACTCACTTACACCCTATCCCTGTGTAGTCAAAGAAATTTGATACAAGTGACACTAAGCACCCACCAAGCACATAAACCTCGTTGTTCAAAGACAAAGAAAACCATTCTCACGTGCTAACAAGCAAGAGCTAAGGAATATATTTGAGATAATGGATATTGGGCCATCGTGTCGGATGAGACTCCTAAACCAAATGGTATAAGGTCTAGTTGGGATTTCATACCGGGGAGATCCCCTCAATGTTGGCGGGTCTGGAACTGTCAACAAAATTGAACCCTTAGATTAATAATCCCAAGGGATTAATACTAAAAAACCTAAAACAAACACGGCTTACCATGGTTTACCATGGTTGATTTTCATATTGAGACAATCTTTGTCACAATGCGACATTGGACCATGGTTGACCAAGGTTTTTTTTCATATTGAGACAATCTTTGTCACAATGCGACATTGGACCATGGTTGACCATGATTATAAACTCAAGGGATTTATATGAAACCCCACGATTAATATTATAAACCTTATGAATAGTATTATACCCTAGGAATACAAACCCTTAAATTAATAAACCCAAGGGATTCGTATTATAAACCCAGAGGAATAATAAACCCAAGGGATCATAAAACCAAGGTATATAAACCCTGAGGTAAATATTATAAACCCTAAAATAAACATGCTTTACCATGGTTGATTTTCATATTGAGACAATCTTTGTCACAATGTGATGTTTCACCACGGTTGACCATGATTTATTTTCATATGGAGACATGTTTTGTCACAATGCAAAGTTGGACCGCATTTTATTTCCACATTGACAAAATGCTTGTCACAATGCAACGTTGGACCATGGTTGACTATGATTATAAATGTGGGATTTATATTAAATCTAAGGATTAACATTATCAACCTTGTGAATAATATTATACCCTAGGAATATGAACCCTTAAATTAATAAACCCAAGGGATTAATACTAAAAACCCTAAAATAAACAATGTTGACCATGGTTGATTTTCATATTAGGACAATCTTCGTCACAATGCGACGTTGGACCATGGTTGACCATGGTTGACGATACTTTATTTCTATATTCAGACAATCTTTGTGAAAATGTGACATTGGACCATGGTTGACCATGCTTTATTTCTATATTGAGACAATCTTTGTCACAATGTGACATTGGACCATGGTTGACCATGCTTTATTTTTATATTGAGACAATCTTTGTCACAATGCGACATTGGACCATGATTGACCATGATTATCAATTGAAGGGATTTATATCAAAACCCCAATATTTATATTATCAAACCTATGAATAATATTATACCCTAGGAATATGAATCCTTATATTAATAAACGAAAGGGATTGATATGTGGTTTTCCAAATTCACCATGTTTAAACATCGCTAACTATGTTTTGACTATGGTTGATCATGATTGACTATGATTGAATATGGTTTGACTATGATTGACCATTCGAGCATGGTTTGCCTGTGTTCAATCATAGTTGAATATGATTTCACTATAATTGACCATGGTTTGAATACAATTTGACTATGGTTGGACATATTTTGACTATGGTTTGTTTATAGTTGAGAATGATTTGACTATGATTTGTCTATAGTTGACCATGGTTACCATTGAAATGGTGGTTTTTGATGGTTAACCATGGTTTCACTATGGTTAACCTTCACCATGTATTATAAGCCTCCATGGTCAACTATGGTTTAATATAATTCAATGTGGTTCATTCATGAAATTTTAGGTAATAAGTTTTTCTCTCTTGTACCCTTAGATATTCCATTAAATTGACTAATTGTTTTAATTAGTAAAAGTATTCTCTCATTTTAATTACGCCGTAAGGCGTTTCCCTCTGAAATCAACTCCCCTCTATGCTTACCTGGCATCTTTATACGCCATAGGATTATATGTTAGACGATTGCAAAGGTTTCAGCCGTTAGATTAGAAGCTGAAATGGTTTTGCTCACTGGTTCCAAGTGGAAAGTATGGCCGACAGTTGAGAATGCCTATTCAGCCCAAGAAGCCCACGAGACCGCCTTGCCACTGTTCGTCTTTCTGCTTTTGTTTTCTTCATGGGGTTTCTTTCTGGCATTGGCAGCTCATGCGCAGCTCAACAATGCTTCTGATGAGTGGGCTCTGATGGCATTCAGGGCTACCCTGAATGCTTGGATCCAAACATGGCATTAAGAAGTGGGAATACCAGTGTGTCCATTAATGGGGTTGATGTGGGATCTGCGGGAGGTTTTTAAGGCGGTTCGATGTACCTCGCAGAGATGCCCCTTGAGGTGCATATGCAGAACAATAGTGGTATCGCGGGGAACAGTTTTCGCAGAATGAATCAAGCCAGGGGAACAGTTTCCAGCAGAATGAATCAAGCCAATTTCCAAACCCAAGCCAATTTCCAGATCCAAAAGCTCTTTTGGATTATTATTTTGCCACTTACAACTTTTTTGACAATATGCCTTACCCGAGTCGAGATCAATTTGGAAATGATGATGACCAGAGCTAGAACGAATTTGTTAATACTAATGAAGAAAAATAAAAGCAAATTGTGAATGTTCATGTGGAGAAGAAGCAGTAGAACCAGAACCAACTTGTGAATATTCATGAGTGAGAACCAGGAGAATCAGAACCAATTTGTGAATATTCTTGAGCAAAACAGGGGACTGACTCCAAAATTCAACAATTTTTTTGATGTTTTCTTTCAATGATATATATTATATATATAATGTTCTTAAAATTATGCAAAATATCACTGCTTTTAATTTTATACGACTTTTAAGAATAAATCTCTTATTTAGGTATTGAAACTTTTATTTTTGGTGATAATTTGAAAGTTCATAGCCTGTATTTTGTGATAATTTTTGGGAAGCCACTGCTAATCCTGCTGAAGGTATAACTCAGAATGCCATTAATGGGGTTGATATGGGATCTGCGGGAGGTTTTCAAGGCGGTTCAACGTACCTGGCAGAGATGCCCCTTGAGGTGCATATGCAGAACAATAGTGGTATCGCGGGGAATGGTTTCCAGCAGAATGAATCAAGCCAGGGGAACAGTTTCCAGCAGAATGAATCAAGCCAATTTCCAGACCCAAGCCAATTTCTAGATCCAAAAGCTCTTCTGGATTATTATTTTGCCGCTTACAACTTTTTGACAATATGCCTTACCCGAGTCCAGATCAATTTGGAAATAATGATGACCAGAGCCAGAACCAATTTGTTAATACCAATGAAGAAAAATAAAAGCAAATTGTGAATGTTCATGTGGAGAAGAAGCGGTAGAACCAGAACCAACTTGTGAATATTCATGAGTGAGAACCAGGAGAATCAGAACCAATTTGTGAATATTCTTGAGCAAAACAGGGGACTGACTCCAAAATTCAGCAATTTTTTTGATGTTTTCTTTCAATGATATATATTATATATATAATGTTTTTAAAATTATGCAAAATATCACTGCTTTTCATTTTATACGACTTTTAAGAATAAATCTCTTATTTAGGTATTGAAACTTTTATTTTTGGTGATAATTTGAAAGTTCATAGCCTATATTTTGTGATAATTTGAAAGTTCAGAATCTGTATTTTGTGATAATTTGAAAGTTCAGAATCTGTACTTTCAATATCTAAAACTCTCAGCACACTAATCAGCCAGTGACAAATTATTGAAGTCCAAAATCCAGAGCAAGTTGGTTGTGACTAGATTAAAACCCATCATACATACCCATTAGTTGTTGTGATTCTAACACTACAGGAATATAAAAGAAAAAGGACTATCAACCAAAAAAGCTAGCAATGCATGATATCAAAACACAGTGACACACTAAAAATAGCCCAAAAATGAAAGCAAGGAATTTCCATAAAGGTGGGTAATTGTGTACATACCTCAATGGAATCGACTATGAGCAAGAGGACAATAGTTTTCTCCGAAAACCTCTGTTTCTCCTCTGCATCCCTACACAGATGCCGACGATAGGCACAGGGTGAGAGCCCATTTTTCAATGAGAATGAAGGCATTTCTTCTCTGAACAATGGGGTTAAGCGAAGAAGAAAGGAAACTGGTGTGGCAATCATGTTGGGAAGCCACTGCTAATCCTGCTGAAGGTATAACTTAGAATGCCATTAATGGGGTTGATGTGGGATCTGTGGGAGGTTTTCAAGGCGGTTCGACGTACCTGGCAGAGATGCCCCTTGAGGTGCATATGTAGAACAATAGTGGTATCGCGGGGAACAGTTTCCAGCAGAATGAATCAAGCCAGGGGAACAGTTTCCAGCAGAATGAATCAAGCAAATTTCCAGACCCAAGCCAATTTCCAGATCCAAAAGCTCTTCTGGATTATTATTTTGCCACTTACAACTTTTTTGACAATATGCCTTACCCGAGTCCAGCTCAATTTGGAAATAATGATGACCAAAGCCAGAACCAATTTGTTAATACCAATGAAGAAAAATAAAAGCAAATTGTGAATGTTCATGTGGAGAAGAAGCAGTAGAACCAGAACCAACTTGTGAATATTCATGAGTGAGAACCAGGAGAATCAGAACCAATTTGTGAATATTCTTGAGAAAAACAGGGGACTGACTCCAAAATTCAGCAATTTTTTTGATGTTTTCTTTCAATGATATATATTATATATATAATGTTTTTAAAATTATGCAAAATATCACTGCTTTTAATTTTATACGACTTTTAAGAATAAATCTATTATTTAGGTATTGAAACTTTTATTTTTGGTGATAATTTGAAAGTTCATAGCCTGTATTTTGTGATAATTTGAAAGTTCAGAATCTGTACTTTCAATATCCAAAACTCTCAGCACACTAATCAGCCAGTGACAAATTATTGAAGTCCAAAATCCAGAGCAAGTTGGTTGTGACTGGATTAAAACCCATCATACATACCCATTAGTTGTTCTGATTCTAACACTACAGGAATATAAAAGAAAAAGGATTATCAACCAAAAAAGCTAGCAATGCATGATATCAAAACACAGTTATAATATGCATTTTATTCCTTGGATTCTTAATCTGGCAATATTGCAAGGGACGGGTTCGAGGAGAGATTTCCTCTATATTACAGGTTACAGAAGCTATTCCTTGGAATTCAGGCCTTCCAAGAATCTCACAAGAGGAAATTATTTCTGCAACTAGTGGTGCACTCTTGTTAGGAGTAGGTAGTTTTGGATCAGTCTATAAAGGAGTCTTGACCGATGGCACATTGGCTGCAATCAAGGTTCTCAATTTGCAAAATGAAGAGGCTCACAAAAGTTTTATCAGTGAATGTAATGCGTTGAGAAAGATTAGACACCGGAATTTGATCAAAGTCATTACCTGTTGTTCAAATTTTGATATCAAAGCTTTGGTATTTCCTTATATGGAAAATGAAAGCTTGGAAAAGTGGTTATATCCAGGTGAAGAAGATGTATGCCAATTGAGCTTCAGTCAAAGATTACAAATGGCCATAGACATAGCTCAAGGTTTGATATATCTACATCATCAATGTTTTGTGCAAGTGGTGCATTGTGATTTAAAACCTAGTAATGTGCTTTTAGGAGATGACATGACAGGATATATAGCAGACTTTGGTATTGCAAGATTAACTTTTGCAAATGATATAGAATCAGTGACTTCTTCACATATACTTAAAGGATCCATTGGTTATATTGCTCCAGGTATGAATTTTTGTCTGGTTAAATACATTTATGTCTTACTTTTTGTCATACTTATAAACTTTTTATTTGAGTTTTTTAATTAAAATGGTTTGAATCATTTTGCAGAAATGATTTAGGGGGGCTGTTTGGCTTAAGAGTTCTGCGGTTGAGCAAAAACCAACTGGAAGGCCCCATTCCCTCCACCATTGGTAGTTGTCGTCTTTTAGAGCTAGTCTCTCTGTCTCAAAATTTCCTGTTGAATGGAAGCATTCCCTCAGAATTAGTGCTTCTAAGAAATTTGAAATTCCTTTGGCTGGGAATAAACAAACTCACTGGCTCCATTCCTACCTCCTTTGGAAACATGTCCTCATTGAAAAACTTGTCTCTGGGTTATAACCAGCTTCATGGCTCTATTCCTTCTGAATTGGGGAGGATTTCTCAGCTTAATACCCTATACCGGAAATTGGCGTGATACAAAGATTAGGACTCTTATCTCTGAGCCAAAACAAGCTCTCTGGGAAAATTCCTCACTCTTTGGGTCAACTGAAATAGCTGAGAGACCTCTGCCTTGATCAAAACAAATTATCTGGAAACATATCCCCGAATATAGGAGATTGCCTGAGATTGGAGGTGTTGGACTTGTCTCACAACACGTTTAATGGAAATATACCACGAACAGTTGCAGGTCTTCCAAATTTGCAATTCTTCTTCAACTTATCCAGCAATTTATTAGAAGGCCGCCTGCCTCTGGAGATTAGAAGATGACCATGGTTCAAGAAATAAATGTTGTTGTCAATCGATTAACTGGTTCTGTTCCAAGCGAACTTGAAAGTTGCACAGAAGTACACTATCTCAATCTGTCGTGGAATTCATTTGATGGCCCAATTCCAGATTCACTTGGGAAACTGGGATCTTTGGAGGACTTGGATTTCTCCGAAAACAATTTGTCAGGCACAATACCTATGTCCCTAGAAAACCTTAAAATGCTTCACCATTTGAACTTCTCTTTCAATAAGTTGAAGGGGGAAGTTCCCAAAGGCCGGATCTACTGAAGGTTATAAATTATTTGCTTCCCTCGGGTGTCCCTTTGCAGGCACTCAGAAGCAGCACAGGCTCCAGAAAGCGAAGTTGGACCGAAAGCTTTGATTGACTCTGGCCAGCTCTTTATAAAGGCACCAACTGGATGTTGCTTTACATTCATGAATAGCTTTTTCATTTATTTATATATAGGTGTATTGCTACATTTCTCCAAATATAAAGTGAGAGCTTTTTCTTTATATAACTGGGAGAATAATACTTGAAGTGCGATTTTTATTATTTTTATTAAAATGACAACAAAAATGAAATTTTATCTATCATATAGATATGTGGATTGAAGGTTTGTTTTTTTAATAAGAAAATCAATATCTAGAATCAAAAAAAAAATTTCTTAACTAATTAAGAATAATTTTAAATCTCACTACAAAATTTTTACATAAAAATATTGTGAAATTAAATATTCAATTAATATAATATATATATATATATAATATATATATATATATATATATATATTATATATATATATATATATTTGAATTACTTCATTACATTCAATTTCCATTTTAAATAAAACACAGTACAGTATAAAAAGTACTATAAAACAACAAATCATAATTCAAACTAAAATTTCCATTTTTAATAAAACATAGTATAAAAAGTATTATAAAACAACAAATCATAATTCAAACTAAAATTTCCAATTTAATTAAACACAGTATAAAAAGTGTTATAAGACAAAAAATCAAGAAGTGCCACTATGGGGTCCATGGCCCTACTTAAAAGCTTTTTGCATGTTGGTTACAAGGGGAAAAAAGTTCATGTTTGATTTGGATCACAAGAACCATATAGTTACATGCATTTTGTACCTTTTTCTAAATACTATGTTAAATGCATTTTTCGCATTAAAATCATGAAAATATATGATGTTCTTCCTTAAAAAAAAATCAAGTTATATTAAAACTCTAAATTCTATGATAATTAAATTATTAAAATTTAAAAATAAAGTTATTAATTTATATATGGTATATGTATAGAAAAGATAACTAATAGTAGTCTATATTGTCATTATGAAATGTGGAAATGTTGTATTTGAATTTATAAGAAATGTTAAATTATACCTAACAATATTAAATATTAAAGTAGTTTAGATTAAGATGAATATAGATAAAATATATTTAAATTTTATTTTAAACAAATGAAAAAACAGATATATTTCATGTTGCAATTGCTATATAGAATTTGTATTATAGTATATTTGTCTTTATTATATTAATAATTTAACGATTCGTAAATTGTTGTGGATATTTTGTTAGAGAGTTTATTACAACATATTTGATAATAATATATTAAAGTATTGAATTTTTTACACTATTACAGTGTTATTGAAATTCTAGATATGTAGATTTAACTGTAATTAGTGCATACATGCATATGAAAATTATGCAGAAAATTAGAGAATGAAAAAATAAGTTCACACACATAAGACACAAGATATGTTTTATGGGAAACTCTTTCAAGAGAAAACCCAGATGGAAGGTGAGCCTGCTTCACTTTCTTTCTCTGTTTGGAAATATGACTATAGGTACAAAGAATTAATGTTTATGGTCCGTGGGCCGCTATAGTGCATATATCCTCTTTTTATGCTCTACCTCTTATTCCTGATGGCTATATTTGCTCAATTATGGAACAAAATGCTCTTAAAAGAATGGAATGCCTCTTTTTCCTAGTGGCTCGATTATAACACAACGCGATAGCTAACTGGTGCTTAAGTTTGATTACATCAAATTTTAATTGGAGATACAATATAGACTCGTCTAGATCAAAAACACATGGCTAGTCCATTTCCCATGAATAGTGGGGGTTGACACGACATCCTCCCGAACTATAGGTGTGAAAACAGGATCAACTTCTGAGTGGCATAACTTTTGCATACAAACTCTGACTGATGTGCTTTTTGTGTCATTGGAAAGATCCGTGTGTAAAATAACATGGAAAGGTGTGGCACCAGAGTGACAAATTTTAACCCCCAAAAAAATTTGTTTAATGCCTCAAAACACTTTCGAAAGGTTTCAGACCCCATTTTGCCAAACAAGGTCTCATCGGTAAAAATGGTCCCATGAGCTAATTCCTCCACGTTTTCTATTCTGAATACATCGAGATGGATGAAAAACAATATAATGATCCAATCTAAATCATACCTCCCCATTTTGGGAGGATTTTGGTCCCCAAAAGCTTTTATTGAATGAGGTATTAACCAAGATTGTGATATTTAGGGGAACCCTGATAGGACTTGTAACAAATGGATCCCCCAGAAAAGATGGGTCCTATCATTGTGGAACTTTTAGATAAGATTCATGCACAAATGCCTCCTAATAACAGAAAGTGTGAAATGATCATGTCTAATGTAATCATAAGTAGACAGCGCAAACTGCAGAGAAATAAAATGGTTGGCAATGATTTTCTTCTTTATGTAGTCGTATTATTTTTCTTTTTGGATTTGCTATCAAGAGCAGTAATATACAAATTTCTTAACATTGCAAATACTTTCTGAACCATTATCTCAATCTAATAAATCTCTTTTTGATACCAGCAATAAGTTGGGAAACCTCCGGAGAGATTTCCCCTGCCCTTTGGCAGGAATGTGAAAGCTACTAAAATGTGAGAATGAATGATAAAGGAAAGGCTCAACTTATTCTCGCTTCTTCATGCATTTGTCACTGCAGAATACTTTATGAAATTAATTGCTTATGCATCGTCTATGACTAAAACAACGACATCAAAGTCACTAGCAGTCATCTCTACAATTTCATCCTTGTCACTGACAGATTTTAGTGCCAACGTCAAGTGAAGTCCATATTCTCCTTGCTGGATTTGATATGATTTAGGCTAAAACAGAGTAAAGCATTTAAGTGGAAAATAAAAGTATAAAAGTGGATTCATCATTGAAAGGAAGTAATTTACAAAAAATACATCTCAGTATTCCTTGCAACAGTCTATATATTAACCAAGATTCTGATATTTAGGGGAACCCCGACAGGACTTGTAACAAATGGATCCCCCAGCAAAGATGGGTCCTATCATTCTGGAACTTTTAGATAATATTCATGCACAATCTTGAACAAGTTGGATAAACTTAAATCTATCTTAACCTTCATATGTTACTTGTCTTAAAATATCATAAAAGCATTGCGATCTCATTGTTTACACCTTCAATTTTTAATTCCTATCGGTGCTTACTTAATTTAGGGTTAAGATACATTTATGCTGATGTTGAAAACTTCCAAAATTCAAAGAGTTAAAATTGATTGGTGAAAGCCATGTTAGAAGATCAGAATAATATTTCTTTCAAATTTTCTTAGAAGATGAGAACAATATTTCTTTCAAATTTTCTCCAAACAAATAAATGTATGGATCATTGTCCCAAAACTTGCTGGCAAATAGCCAACAAAAACATCGATTACCAGTTAGCTTTTCTCCAAACAAATAAATGTATGGATATACTTTAATGTTTATTATTTTTGTTTTATTTTGTTCCATTTTGTTGACTAGGCAGTGAAAGTGGTTACAACAATGCTATCAAAAGGTTATACCTTATGAAAAGATACTTAAAGAAAAGCCAAAGAGTTAGACGAGAAATATCAACTAATATTGCTGCAAAAATACCATTTTATACTTTAATGTTTATTATTTTTGTTTTGTTATTATTAGTTGGACGAGAAGTATCAACTAATATTGCTGCAAAAATACCATTTTATACTTTAATGTTTATTATTTTTGTTTTGTTATTATTACTTGAATTTCTTCTTAACAAGTGGTTGTGTTTCTTTTGGTTTTAGTGAAAGTATGGGCTCCAATGTTGGCTCTCTTATTATGGAGTATAATTCATCTTTGAGAATTTTTCAATTTTAGGTTAGTCAATTGCTTAAAATATTGAATTTATTTCAAAAAGTTTTTGTTACTTTATAGGTTAGACACTAGCTTGAAATATGAAACTTATTCCAAAATGTTTTTGTTACTTTATAGATAAGGCATAGATTTCTCGGCTCTGTGATGAAATAATGAAGGGAAAATACATGTTAATCTGTTACTTGTGCTCTTTGACTAAAAAATACACGGTGAGAGAATAACGCATATTATGCTAATTGAAGAATGTTTTTTGGTTGTCGAAATTATAGTA
>APFE030534276.1:20308-56072 GCA_000404065.3 Pinus taeda | reverse complement strand
AATACTATAATTTCTTTATACAGAGATGGGAGATTTTCGTCAGGAATCTTAAGAAAAACCCGATCTCTGTCATAGTCAAGAGACAAGAATTTATTGTACACTGTGGATGCTTTATATCGGGAACCCACATGAACCCGTGAATATTTTATCATGTCACTAGTGCATTTGTACCAGGGAATCTTCCAAGTGCTGGATGATCATATGCTCCATAGGTGTCCCAAGCCTTTTAATAAATTCTTCTAACAATCATTGGTTTTCCCAAGACAATCTGATGCTTGATCTTGGTTAACACAATCCACTTGTAGTGTCCACTCATAAAGGTCTTCAATATCTAGTCATCTGAATATGAATTTAGGTCTGCGATGGTTTTACAAGGATAATGGAAACAATCATGAGAATTTTGAGCACGTGGCATGTGTTATTATTGACAACAAATTAGTTAGGTTTTTTTTTAACTGAATTGTAATTAGGCGGTTGCATCTATTCGGTTATATAACGATAGATAGGCGTGATATAAAATTAATGTAATACACATGAATAAAATAAGAGCGGAGAATCATCCATTCAGTCCAAAATTCAGTTTTCATATCTTGGCGAATCTTAGCAAGGGTTCTTGTTTATTATTTCTTTCATCTGTTCATCTGTCTTTGTTCCTACAGCATGCAATCTCTTTGAGTATAATTTTCAAAATATCTGGGATCCATAGTAGTCTTTTTGACTCCGCACCACATCCACCAAGTCCTTAGCCATTCTGGTCACCATAAAACTTGATTTACAAATGTTGGCCCAAATTTAAAAGGGTGTAGTGGATTTCTATTTTCTCATCTCGGGATAAAATCTCCCACCATATATTAATGTAGCCTTTGAAATTGTAGATGGTGTCTCGAAATAATATTTTTGGATCATTCTATGGCCACATGTATTTTGAAAAATGGTTTGTGTCTCGTGTCCTGTTTATAGTGTAATTTTTATGATAGACCTTTGTCCTATCACTTCCTTCATTCCAAATTACACTTATATCTTTGAAGCTTTCATATAAATCTTCTTCTGCAAGATTAGCTGCTAATATTGATCTTTTATAGATCACGTCATGAATACACTTACTGGATTTCGGATAGATCTTCCTCTCGGGCACTAGGTGTTGTAAGTCTATGTGGGGTTGTAAGTTGGAATCCATGAACTTGGTGTTTATGAGTTGCCATGTTGGCTTCCATTGTTCTGTGTATATTGGCTAAGGGGTGTCATCTGAAATATTTCAGAGTTCTTCTTGCTAAGTGTTTGGATTCCATTCGGTTACTATAACCATCAAATGGTCATTCTATTCCAGATATTCTCTACTTAGGAAGTCAGGCAAGAAATTTTTTTCTCCTTTGATATGATCAACTTCAAAATCAAAGTTAGCAAATAGTGCCTGCCATCTGGAAAACTTGACTTCTCTGAGCTTTTTTATTTCTTTACTTAGAACCTTTTTCAAGACTAAAGCATGAGTTCTAAGCAAAAATTGTTTATATACAAGGTGTATATCAAACTTGTATATACAGTTCCAACCATATTTTATCTCTTTTTTTATAGTGGAGTAGTTTTTCTCTGTTGGGTCCCATGTACCTGAGGTAAATCGTAGAATTTTCTCAGTACCTTCTTCGACTTGCTTTAGTGTTCCTCCCCATCCAAGGTTGCTAGCATCACTCTCAACAATTTTGGGGAGATCTTCATCTACCAGATAGAGGATTGGCAATGCATGGACTTCACTTTTTATTTTCTAGACAACTTTAGTGTGATCATCGGTCCATGATTAAGGATCCTTTTTCAATCTTTGGATAATAATCTTGCGGTCTACTACACACCCTTTATTAAAATTACTAACATAATTCAAGCAATCGAGGAACCTCTGCAGCTGTGTTTTGTCTGTGATTACATATGGAAACTTATTAGAAAATTCTAGAGCATGTAACCGCAAAGTTATCTGGCCATCTTCAATCATATGTCCCATAAATTTGATTTTGGTCTAGAACAATTCCATCTTCTTTTTGCTTAAATGTAAACCACTTCTTTTTACAGCTTGAGAAAAAGTGTGGATATGTTTGAAATGTTCATCTATGGTGTTGGAGAAAATTAACACATCATCTATATACACAATTAGCCATTCAAAGTAGGTCTTAAAAATTTGATCCATTATCTTCTCGAACTTATATGGAGCATGCTTTAGTCCAAAAAGCATTACATTCCATTCATAGTGGCCTGATGGAATGTTGAAAGCAATTTTGAATATGTCTTGTTCTTTGATAGCAACTTGCCAAAAACTAGACTTCATGTCGAATTTTGTGAATACTTTTGCTCCTGCAATTTTTGCAATTAAGCTTCCTTTATGCAGAATAGGATAGGTATCATCTGCTAAAACAAAGTTTAGAGCTTGATAATTTATAACATGTCTGGGCACTCCACTGATCTATTTTGAATGCTTATTTACATAAAATCCATAGCAGTTTCACAGACTGTTGGATTCTTTGATGAGTCCTTTTTGCAGAAGACTGAAGATTTCTTTTTGGCAGAGATTTCTATAGTCTCTATTCATGGGAATTGTCATACTCTTACAAGGTTTTCCTTCATATTTATCTTTGAAATGCAATTCTACTGTGTGTTGCCTTCTATGCCGTAAATCCTTTGGGTTTTTTGAACAATACTCAGTTTCCAGGTGCTTTCTTAGTTCTGCAACTTTTTGTATGATTCTGGGAAGTTGGAGTTGTTCTTTGATTCTAATTGAAGATTTAAAGTCTTTCAATTCTTCAATATTTTTCTATGATAGTTCTACTTCCTACATTGTTTGTACCATTGTGGAAATTCTGGGAGTATAAATATATGGTAGGGTCAGTGTTCCTACAAATCCTTTATGATTTGGTACTGAAATGAAAAATCCTACTTTAACATCAGGCAATCTAGCTCACCCATGGGGTTCAACTACTGCTAGAAACACATTTCCGAATATGTAGTCTATGGGAATTTTTCCTACTGCAAATTTTAACTTCATACAATATTTTTTGAAACAGATGGTGACAATAGGAACTTCATACCTGAAAGTCTGAATTCCAATTCCAATTACTTTTCGAGGAGCCACCTTCCAATATTTAGCTAGGACAATCTTTTTGTTAATAATACTTATATATGTGCCTGAATCAATCAACATTCTCATAGTGAACTTTTCTCCATGGATATCAATGGTCAACAACACATGATGTTGCTGATATGGGATTGTCATTATTTTCATTTCTCCAAATCCCATTCCAGAATAGGATTTATCTTCATAGTTGTCTATATTATCATTCTTATTAGGATCCTTCTTGTTTTCTATCTGAGGTATCTGTGTTTTCAGGCCAACTTATTTTTTTTTTTGAGATGGTATATTTCCGTGCTAACTTCTCCCAAGGTTAAGGACCATGGCTTGACATGATCCTTGTTTCTTTGTTTGTAATGTACTGGTAAAACATTGTATGATTGTTTTACATGCTTCAACTTTTGTTTTACCCCACATATACATAAGTTTATATTCAGTAAACATTTGATCAATCATTTTCCTAATTTGACCAGTGTTGAGATTGTCAATGTTCCATTATTTGTAAGAGCCAGTTTGAAAGGTGTGAGTTTCTAGAAGTTTACCCTTACCAACTAGGTCAAGGGCTGGATATCTGGAAAAATGGCTTGAGAGGGGCTCATAGATGGGATGTAAATACTTTTCGGAAGACTCATGATATTCATTTTTAGTGAAAGCTTCTAAAAACAATGAGTAGGAGACTTTTGGTGAACTGTTGGGAGATTGTTCATGCATTTCTAGCTTTTCCTTTGGGAATAAATAGGGCAAATTTTTACTTGCTTGACAGCATCTTGGATATTTACGGGGTGGCTAAAAAGCATAGAAGAAGGAATGCACTTATCTTTGGGTGCTACGGAAAGGTTTTCAAATTTCTCAACTAATTCTCCCATAAGACTATTAATATTTTTAAATTCAAAATCTGCTTTCTTTTCTATGCTTTCTATTCGAACAAAAAATTCTCTAATGAATCCTTTCAAATAAGAAACATAATAACTTACATTGTTTAGATTATTATTGACACCCTTTACAACAACATGTAAGGAATCAAAACAGTCCTTATGGTCCTGGGATTTGATCATATTCATTTCTAACCCTTTAAGAGCAGTATTTGTCCAATTTATCTACTTGCTAGCTTTCTGTATTCTTTCATCAATACCCAGTGCGGATTCATCTGTGGGGACCAAAGGAATAGATTTTGCTCCATTACTAGACTCACCTAACAATGTTCCTTTGAAAGGTGGAAAAGTGATGGTAGTGTCTATCTTGGTGCCATCATGGCTGGTCCAAGAATGTTTTTGTGTAGAAGATACCTCTACATTTTCCATGTGAACTTCTTTCCCTTCTTCCATTTCTTCCCAACTGTAAAAAAAAATCTAGGAATATGTATCTTCCATATACAACATCCATTGTAAAGATAGATTTCTTTTCTCAGCACCTGAGGTACTCATATCAAATGATTTTGATGCAAGATGAGTGTATTAATCCTAATTTAACATTATTTTCATCCATTCAAGGTCAATTTTATATTTTGGACATCCATCCATTAATGAGAAGAACTTATACATTTCTGGAATAGAAGGCTTTTGTAGTCTTTAGGGATATGGTTTTAAAATATGGATTGCGGAATTAAATTGTCAAGTCATTCAATATATCCCAATCCATATCTAGGCATTCCTGGAGGACGCATTTTACTAAACATTTTAGTAAGCCTTAGGTCTTAGTTTTCCAAAGAAGGAAGTTCATGGATCATCATGATGGTGTCATTAGGAAAAGGAATTTCAAAATTTTGGATTTGGGCATGAATTAGCAATAGTGGTTTGTGGATCTTCTCCAGTGGTTGGATTATGATTTTTATGGAGGAATAAATCTACAAGTGTTTTTAAGCAGGCTACTGAACAACATCTAGGATATTTAACTTCGATACCAGAGAAATGAAAAATTTGTGCTAGTTCAAATAAGGTGGCATGTAAACAATTTGGATATGAATTATATACAGATGTAGAAGTAGAAGGTTGACAAAGGTCAAGACTTCACTTTGGTTGAATGGCATGGAAAAGTTTTTGTATTTTTTTATGGTCAATAATTTATCTTCGAGGAAAAGACAGGGTAGTTGAAGAAGATCCTTCTTGGATTTGTGCAGTTGTAATATTTTGGATTTTTAGCGACTGAGGAAGATCTATGGCCCAATTTTCTGGAAAAATCAAGTCTTCCCATCTAATTTTGTGATGTTCTATTTTCTTGTTATGAGCATCAGTAATTACAAGAGTGCTTGATTTGGATTCTTGGCTGGGAGTATGTAGTACTATCGGATACAATGTGTTTGTGTGTCTAAAACACCCTCTAATATGAATTGAAATATTTGTTCTTTTTATCTTCATATCAAAACCAATTGTTTTGATTTGCAATTGTAGGATATCCTTTATATATTCATCGAACACATAGATAGAAAAATTGTGATGATGGTCAAACCAAACAAGGTCGTTTGACAAGGGAGCAACAATGCCTTGGATTAATGAATCTATATATCAGTTATGTGTGAGATCCCTAATATTGTCCAACACATATTTATTTAATTCTCTATGGGTGATGGCATTTATGCCAATTCTTATAAAACCAAGGTGCAGATATTGAGTGCCATGTCCTCTAGCTTCTTCCTTAAGCTTCTTTGGATCTAACAGAGAAATAGTCTTAATAGACTCAACATTTTCTTGTATTTGAGACACACATTCTTTTACAATTACTCTAGTGATTGTTTTAAAATGAAAGTCAAACATATTTGAATATACAATGGATGTATTTATAGAAGGTAAAGCCCATCAGGCTGAAGGCTGACTTTCAACTGTTTCTAATTCTGCAGAGTTAACTTCTCTAGAAGGTGTAGATTGAAAAGGATTTGCCATATTAAAGTTGTCGTAGTGTGCCCCCTGTTGAAGTTCCTTGAATGAAATAGATTTTCTTTCTAAATCCATTTTATCAAAAAAGAGCTTTAAGGAGAAATACCCGTTAAAAACAAAGTTATGGCTTTGATAGCAATTTTTAGTAGGGGTTTCCTCCTTAGAGTTCTCGAAGCTTGTTGATTCAAAATATCCTTTCTTTTGTTGTGATACACGAACCCGTACACAAACCTCTGGGTTGTCATGTATTAATGCTCTTTAATGACCTCCTTGCTTTAGTGAGCGCACGTCCCTAGACACTCGACGAACCTCCATGGCAGTTTTTGTGACTCTGAACCACATCCACCAAGTTTTCAACCATTTTGGTCGCCATAAAAGTTGATTTACAATTGTTGGCCCAAATTTTAAATGGTGTAGTGGATTTCTATTTTCTCATCTCGGCATAAAAGCTCCCACCATAGATTAATGTAGCCTTTGAAATTGTAGATGTTGTCTGAAAAAATAATATTTCTGGATCTTTCTGTGGCCACATGTATTTTGAGAAATGGTTTGGTTCCCGTGTCATGTTTATAGTGTAATTTTTAGATAGACCTTTTCCTTATCACTTCCTTCGGTCCAAATTACACTTATATCTTTGAAGCTTTCATGTAAATCTTCTTCTGCAATATTAGCTGCTAATATTGATCTTTTGTAGATCATGTCATGAATCAACTTTCTCGATTTTGGATAGATCTTCCTTTCGGCCACTAGATGTTGTAAGTTTGTGTGGGGCTGTAATTTGGCATTCATGACCTTGGTGTTTCTGAGTTTCCATGTTGGCTACCATTGTTCTGTGTATACTGGCCAAGGAGTGCCCTCTGAAATATTTCAGAGTTCTTCTTGCTGAGTGTTTGGATTCCATTCAGTTATTATAACCATCAAATGGTCATTATGTTCCAGATATTCTCTGCTTAGGTAGTCAGGCAAGAAATTTTGTTCTCCTTTGATATGCTTAACTTCAAAATCAAAGTTAGCAAATAGTGCTTGCCATCTGGTAAACTTGGCTTCTCCGGGCTTCTTTATTTCTTTAGTTAGAACCTTCTTCAAGGTTGAAGCATCAATGCTAAGCAAAAATTGTGTATGTACAAGGTGTATATCAAACTTGTCTATATAGTTCCATGTAGCTTTCACGTCTTTTTCGATAGTGGAGTAGTTTTGCTCTGTTGGGTTCCATGTACCTAAGCCAAATTGTACAATTTTCTCGGCCCCTTCTTTCAATGGCTTTAGTATTCCTCCCCATCCAAGGTTGCTAGCATCATCCTCAACAATTTTGGGGAGATATTCATCTGCCAGATAGATGATTGGCAATGTATGGACTTTGATTTTGATTTTCTAGACAATTTTAATGTGATCCTTTGTCCATGGTGAAGGCTCTTTTTTCAATCTTTGTTTAGGAATCTTGCGATCCGCTGCACACCCTTTATAAAAATTACTAACATAAGTCAAGCAAATGAGGAACCTCTACAACTATGTTTTGTCTGTGATTACATCTAGAAACTTATTAGAAAATTCTAGAGCATGCTTCTACAAAGTTATCTAGCCATCTTCTACCATATGTCCCAGAAATTTGATTTTGTTCTGGAACAATTTGATCTTCTTTTTTCTTAAAACTAAACCACTTATTTTTACAGCTTTAGAAAAAGTGTGGATATGTTTGAAATGTTCATCTATGGTGTTGGAGAGAATTAACACGTCATCTATATACACAATTAGCCATTCAAAGTAGGGCTTAAAAGTTTGATTCATTACCTTCTAGAACCTAGATGGAGCATGCTTTAGTCCCAAAGGCATTACATTCCATTCATGGTGCCCTGCTGGAATGCGGAAGCAGTTTTGAATATGTCTTCTTCTTTGATAGCAAATTCCCAAAAACTAGACTTCATGTCAAATTTTTAGAATACTTTGGTTCCTGTAATTTTTGCAATTAAGTTTCTTTTATGTGGAATAGGATAGGTATCATATGCTAAAACAAAGTTTAGGGGTTTATAATTTATAACAAGTCTAGTCACTCCCTTGATCTATTCTGAATGCTTATTTACATAAGATCCATAGCAATTCCATTGCTGGATTCTTTGATGAGTCCCTTTTGCAGAAGACCGAAGATTTCTTTTTGGCAGAGATTTCCACGGTCTCTGTTCATGAGAATTTCCCTACTCTTACAAGGTTTTCCTTCATTTTTATCTTTGAAAGAAAATTTTACTGTGTGTTGCCTTTTATGCCAGAAAGCCTTTGGGTTTTCTGAACAACGCTCAATTTCCAAGTGCTTTCTTAGTTCTGCAATTTTTTGTATGATTCTGGGAAGTTGGAGTTGTTCTGTGATTGCAATTGAAGATTTAAAGTCTTTCAATTCTTCAATCTTTTGCTTTGACAATTCTACTTCCTGCATTGTTTGTACCATTGTGGAAATTCTAGGAGTAGAAATATATGGTAAGGTTAGTGTTTCTATAAATCCTTTATCATTTGGTACTGAAATGAAAAATCCTACTTTTCCATTAGGCAATCTAGCTAACCCATGGGGTTCAACTACTGCGAGAAACACATTTCCTAATATGCAGTCTATGGGAATTTCTCCTATTGCAAATTTTAACTTCATACAATATTTTTCGAAACAGATGGTGGCAATAGGAACTTTATACCTGAAAGTTCAAGTTCAAATTCTAGTTACTTGTCGAGGAGCCAACTTCCAGTATTTAGTTGGGATAATCTTTTTGTTAATAACATTGATATCAGCACCTGTATCAATCGCATGGTGCTGCTAATATTGGATTGTCATTATTTTCAGTTCTCCAAATCCCATTGTAGAATAAGATTTATCTTCATAGATATCTAAATTATCATTCTTAATAGGCTCCTTCTTGTTTTCTATCTGAGAGATGTGTGTTTTGAGGCCATCAACACATCAACAAACCAATAAACTCACCACTAGTTTAAAGAGAATATTGAATTAACAAACTATTGAATTAACAACAATTAAAGAATATTTGAAATCCCATTCACCCCAAAACAAAACGGGTATTTCTTGAACGAACAAAAACTCAAACTTACAATATGCTATCCGTTGAAAATGATCAAAATATTGCATTCTAACTTTATTTATAATGCCAAACCCGAAGCATAATTTTAAGGCAGTAGTCTATAACGCGACTTTTTGAAAGCTTTTCCGGCGGATTTTTCCGGTCAAAATCCGGCAGCAATTCATTGGAATCCCAAGTTTGATAGCTAGTTTATGCACAATCAATGGCTCCCAGGGGGTTTTCAGGGCGCTGAATCCAAATATGCAGTTAAAAAACCATTTTAACTGCTTAAAAATCAAGATTTAACCTCATTTCTTCCGCCGGATTCCGTCACCAGAATCTCCAAAAAGTCGCATTATAGACAACTCCAATTTTAAGCGAGAAGCTCTAGGTAAAAATTAAACACGGTGCATGTGATAAACCTGAATCTCTGACGTTAATAGATATTTCCAGAGTTCTCTTTAATTTTGGTCTATTGAAAACAAATTGTTACATTTTCAAAGGGTAAGAAATCTTTCATGAAAAAACCAGAAAAATATGCGAGAAGGAATTGCCATCATATCATATAATCGCCACTCTAATTCATTATATTTACCCCAATATATAGAGGGTTATGGTCATCCAAATTACCCAAAATTCCCAAATCTTATTTATATTGTATATACAGTTCATATTTTCGCCTGGCTTGTAAAATTTTGCTGTTATGTCATCGCTTCACGGAAGCTGATCTTATATTCCCTTAATATATAACATCAAAGATTTTTCTTCTGAAACAAAAAAACAGTTCAAACTTTCTAATCCATGCCGCAAACTTACTAATATCTTGTGGAATTTTGTGAAAGGTTTTATATTCATAAATTTCGAAAAGACGGCCAGCAAAAATTGGTTCAATCACCGTCCTGGTGATAAATTCAATTCCTAAAATTCATATTTAACTTGTTTAAACATTATACAGAAGAGTGAAATTACAATATAATAATAGTGAAATTATTTGTCTAGGGGGCAATCTGGTTTTTGAAGTACCAATTTTCAAATGATGTCTCCCTAATGATGGAAACTAATTTACAGAATCAAGAGACAACAATGACCAATTGTGGTTGTTAACAACCTTGAATCTCCATAGGCCACCTGCAACAGTCAATAAAGGAAAACAATGATTGACTAATAAGCTCTCGGCATAATTAAAGAGCACAAAATAAAAAAAAAAAATACTAAAACAGGATCTATGAATTGAGAATAGCCAAAGAGAAACTGGAGTATACTGAAAGAGGATTTCACAATTGACAATGAGAAAAGTGAAAGTGCATTTATTATTGCATATAAACCTAGCTTAAAACGTTTAGCGACAATGGCCCTTCTGAAGAAATTCATGTTTTTCCGGCTTCGGTAGAAGACCGGTATCAACAAACTTCTAAGATAGGCTAAGTATCCGCCTCTTCCGAGACGTATTTAATTTGGTCGATTGGAGAATATGCACGCACCAAGAAAACATTCCAATACCATGGTTGAAACAACAATACATTCCAATTTATCTGAAATTCAATTTTGATATAAATTATGTCATATGCAGTTTCCATTCTTACGAAGATTTCCGTTGGATACACATTTCATTTTACATTTTAAATTGGGTGAAGATCGAATGCAGGCTATTAATGCAGGTAGGGTGATCGCAACCAGGTTGTTACTGAGAGAGTACGCTGTAAAAAAAATGATAGGCGAGCAAGGATGAGTATTGAAACGACTCATGAAACTGATGAATCATTACCACACCGAATGGGCTACTCCAGGTTCAAATTCATTATTAAAAAACATTTTTAAAACATCGTTTCAATTAATTCTACTGCCACATTACTAGTACAAATCTCCATATCTACATGCTCCTGCAATGTACATCAATGAGGTTTTCGTTCACTACCTATCCTCCATCATTACAGAACTGAAGAGGTGGGAGAAGAAGGTAGGAAAAGAAAAATTGTTGAATTGAAATGAAATGAAGCAGATGTTGAAAGTGTAATTCCAACTGCGCATCGGGTGGAGTGCAACGACTTCAGCGATGAACACTTCTGCAGTGAGTAGTTTGGCGACACAGACTCCAGCTATAAGCGATATCGCATCGGCGTATGGCTATCGGCACTTTAAGTGGAGCATGATTTTTTATAAATGTGCGATTGCCAATGGGCCGGACCCGACGATGGTATTAATCATTTTTGATAGATTATCGGGTCTACAATATTTTCGCAATTGGGGAAACCATGGATGCACACTTTTGCATATATGTGTGCTATGCGATGAAGTCCGGACCCGATGGGTTTCCAAAGTCAAATTGATTAATGGTTGAAGTACAGGCTTGTAAAATAAATTTGACGTGAAGTAAAAGTTTCTTACGCCGTTTATGTCAGTAAAACACTAAATGCAAATTTACTGTGGGTTGGTAAGTTTGGTGAAACTTTTAATTTTATCATTGTTATTTAAGCGGGAGTATGGGCACAAGTAAAAGCTAGTAAGATCATTTAATTATTATTGTTTCCTTTTACGGCAGCATGCCAAGTGAAAACGGATGTAAGTTTTTGTTACCATATATATATGTAATGTTTGTTTGTTGACAATGTAAGAAAAAGGAAAGGCACAACAGTGCATCTTTAGAACGCATCAGCGCGTATGAAAATATACACAACAGTGTAAATGAAGAGCAATTGTAAAGAGAGGCACAACAGTGCGTATATATAGTTTTTGAGAGTGCAAAAGGAAAAACTCGCCGCAGCGAATGTAAGAAAAATAGGCACAGTAGTGTGAAGTAAGAAGGGAGCACGCAGCAGCATGAATGTGATTTTCTGAAGTTGAAGTCTGTTTTTACAACAAGAATGTAAAAGAGATTTTTACACACAGCAGTGTAAAATCTCAAAAGGAGACAGAGTAATTTCTTTTGAAGTTCTTGGTAAATCCCTCTGAGTGAAAGAGGATGAATTTTGTATTAGTTTTATATTAATGAATACAAAGCGTTTTTACGTGTGTTGAAGAAACTCTGTCTGCAACAAAGAAATTTTAGTTTCCGATGTGATTAAAGATCCTGTGTAGTAAAATAGAGTATTATCCTCTGTGCAAGTAATTTTTTTTGTTCTGGAATTATCAGAAATTCCTGTGGGGAGAAAAGAAGAGTATCATTCTCTGTGTTGTGTTTTTGTTGTTTTTGGGATTTTACCAGAAAAATCCCCAACAGTGGTATCAGAGCTAGTCCAGGCTCTTTGAAGGCATCAAAGAAGCTAAAGGAAGGTTTTTTGTTGCAACAACTTCTCCAGCAGAGTGAAGACACAGTCAAGAAATGATCCAAGGTATTTCTCAGTTATTTTGAAATATACAGCCAGTTATTTAAATACTAGACTGTATTTGAAGCATAGTTTAAAGTGCAAGGAATGGCCAGTGTCAGCACTAGCATGGGTATGTTTAATATTCAACTCCCACTATTAAATGGAAAAAACTATGACTATTGGGCAATAGTTATGAGAGCCCTGTTTACCTCACAAGATTTATGGCAATTTGTTGAGGATGGTTTTGAAGAACCAACAGATAAAAATGAGTTTAATAGCTTAATTCAGGCAGAGAAAGAGCTATTGAAGAGATATAAGAAAAAGGATGCTTTAGCCCTCTACTTCTTGTATCGCGCAGTGAATGAGAGTGTGTTTCCAAGGATAGCAGCAGCTAAGACATCCAAAGAAGCATAGAAAACTCTCAAGATAGCCTATCAAAGCATGGAGAAAGTAAAGATAGTAAAACCTCAGTTCATTGAGGAGGAAGTTTATGACGAAAGCTTAGAGAAAATAGTGAATGATAAAAACTATTTGTTTCATGATGAAGATGATGATGAGATAGCTGAAATGCATCCCCAAACAGGAGTGCCAACACAAGGGCATCAAGTCGCACCCTTGAGGAGAAATGAATGTGCTTCTCCAAGCACACCACAAGAAGCAACAAATGAAGGTATGAATTCTTTGTTTGCTTTATCTAGTCATGTTGATAACCCTATTCATTTCGAAGATGCAGTTAAAGATAGGAAATGGACAGAACCCATGAATGGGAGAAAGGAATTGAAGTTCCTTGAAGATCTGTTTAAAGAATATGGTGTTCGATATGTAACTCTTGCCAAGATGGCTGAGATGGGCTTTACTGCCAACACCCTTGTCAATATGACAGAGGAAGAGATAGAAGATTTGATGAAGACCCTGTTAGAACTCTATCAGATGGATCTTCCTACAGGGAAGAGATGAAATTACATCTGCCATAAGAGGAGAGAAGGAGCAGGTTACTGATATTCTGACCAAACCATTGGATCAGAAAAGTTTCGAATTTTTGATGAAGTGTCTGGGCATATGGCACGTGATTGTAACTTAACATGGGCTCTTACACAAGCTAAACCCATGCAAAAGAAGAAAGTTACACAAGTATGGAGAAGGAAGGAAATACAGTCTGAAAGTCCCTTGAGCTCCCCAGCCAATCTAAGTTTCTTTTGAGAAGACTCTGCCAAAATGAGACAATGCATATAGTTAGGGGGAGCCTATAATTTTTATCATTATTCCTGAACTATATTCTTTGATGAAGATCTTCTTATAGGGGAGAGATATGAAATTAAATCTGCCATAAAAGTAGAGAAGAAAAGTCAACAGGGCATGGAGCCATGCATGAAATTTTTTGTTGAGAATGTTTATTTTATGCACAGTAGTGCAGAGGTGAAGCAGCTTTGAGCTTGTGGAAGCAAAAGCCATGAAGGTATGTGCTTGTAATGGTTGTTAAATGAATTATATGCATTGTAATGCAAAACAAGGAGATCCGCACATTAGTGCGAAGGCAGAACAAAAGGAAAGAGATGAAAAATGAAATGGTTCGCAGCAGCGAATAAAAACCCAGGAGAGCCCAACAATGTGACAGGAAGAAAGACTTGTGGCAGCAAGTCAGTAAACCAAAGTAAGAATTTCTCAGCTTACAGTAGTAAATGCAAAAGTTTTAACACAGCAGCGTGTTGAGAAGAAAAAGAATTCGGAGCAGCTTGCAAATGGAGTATAAGTTTTTCACAGTAGTGTGAATTGGAATACATAGTAGCGTGATGATGTTTGGATGTTCACTGGTGGGAAAGGAAAGGAATGCGCAACAACGCAAATCTCATAATGTTTGTTGGTGAAGATATGCAAGTAATGTGAAGCAAGTGAAGAACGCAACAGCCTGAGCAGAGTAAATAAAACCAGAAGACTTTTACAGCAGTAAAAGTAAATTTTATTTTTCACACGACAGTGAAAAAGAGTTATGTAAATTCTGTTTTGTTGGGAGATTGAAATGCATTGAAATGCAGTGCGAATGTAATCAGGTTGTATGTAAAAAAAAAAATTACAGCAGTGAATGAGGATTTTACACAGCAGTGTAAAATTATTTGTAAAAGAGGCAGAGTAATATTTTTGTTGTTTTGGAATTGCATCTAAAGCAGTATCTGGTTGTAATCCCTCTGTGAGAGGAAGTGAAATTTTGGTGAATCCCTCTATCAAAGAGGAAGGTGCTTTTCAGCACAGTCTTTTGGTGAATCCCTCTATTAAAGAGGAAGGTGTCTTTTTTAGCACAGTCTCTTGGTGAATCCCTCTGTCAAGAGGAAGATGCTTTTTAACATAGACTGGTGAATCCCTCTGGTTTAGAGGAAGATGCTCTTCAGCATAATCTCTTGGTGAATCCCTCTGTCAAGAGGAAGATGCTTTTCAGCATAGACTGGTGAATCCCTCTGGTGTAGAGGAAGATGCTCTTCAGCATAATCTCTGGTGAATCCCTCTGTGTGAGGAAGACTCTTTCGTTGTTTGTGGAACTGCATCTGAAGCAGTGTTAGTGAATCCCTCTGTTAAGAGGAAGATCTGTTGTCTTTGGAGAATCCCTCTGTGAAGAGGAAGATGATTTCTAGCATAGACAGGTGAATCCCTCTAGTTTAGAGGAAGATTCTTTTCGACATAGACAGTGGTGAATCCCTCTGTTAAGAGGAAGACTCTTGTGTAACAGCAGCATGTCAAGGAGTTGAGAAAGTCTCTTGGGTATGATAGAATGCACAACAGTTGAAATTAAAGGGGAGCGTTGAAAGTGTAATTCCAACTGTGCATCGAGTGAAGGAGTGCAGCGACCCTAGCGACTTCAACGATGAACACTTCGGCGGTGAGCAGTTCGGCGACACAGACTCCAGCGATAAGCGATCGCCAATATCGCATCGGCGTATCGCTATCGACACTTTAAGTGGAGCATGATTTTTTATAAATGTGCAATCGCCAATGGGCCGGACCCGAAGATGGTATTAATCCTTTTTGATAGATTATCGGGTCCACAATATTTTCGCAATCGGGGAAACCATGGGTGCACACTTTTGCATATATGTGTGCTATGCGATGAAGTCCGGACCCGATGGGTTTCTAAAGTCAAATTGATTAATGGTTGAAGTACAGGCCAGCAAAATAAATTTGACGTGAAGTAAAAGTTTCTTTACCACCGTTTATGTCAGTAAAACAGTAAATGCAAATTTACTGTGGGTTGGTAAGTTTTGGTGAAACTTTTAATTTTATCATTGTTATTTCAGCGGGAGTATGGGCACAAGTAAAAGCCAGTAAGATCATTTAATTATTATTGTTTCCTTTTATGGCAGCATGCCAAGTGAAAACAGATGTAAGTTTTTGTTACCATATATATATGTAATGTTTGTTTGTTGACCATGTAAGAAAAAGGAAAGGCACAACAGTGCATCTGTAGAACGCAGCAGCGCGTATGAAAATATACACAACAGTGTAAATGAAGAGCAATTGTAAAGAGAGGCACAATAGTGCGTATGTATAGTTTTCGAGAGTGCAAAAGGAAAAACTTGCCGCAGCGAATGTAAGAAAAATAGGCACAATAGTGTGAAGTAAGAAGGGAGCATGCAGCAGCATGAATGTAATTTTCTGAAGTTGAAGTCTGTTTTTACAGCTAGAATGTAAAAGAGATTTTTACACACAACAGTGTAAAATCTCAAAAGGAGACAGAGTAATTTCTTTTGAAGTTCTTGGTAAATCCCTCTCAGTGAAAGAGGATGAATTTTGTATTAGTTTTATATTAATGAATACAAAGCATTTTTACATGTGTTGAAGAAACTCTGTCTGCAGCAAAGAAATTTTAGTTTCCACTGTGATTAAATATCCTGTGTAGTAAAACAAAGTATTATCCTCTGTTCAAGTAATTTTTTTTGTTCTGGAATTATCAAAAGTTCCTGTGGAGAGAAAAGCAGAGTATCGTTCTCTGTGTTGTGTTTTTGTTGTTTTTGGGATTTTACCATAAAAATCACCAACAGTGGTATCAGAGCTAGTCCAGGCTCTTTGAAGGCATCAAAGAAGCTGAAGGAAGGTTTCTTGCTGCGACAACTTCTCTAGCAGAGTGAAGACACAGTCAAGAAATGATCGAAGGTATTTCTCAGTTATTTTGAAATATACAGCCAGTTATTTCAATACTAGACTGTATTTGAAGCATAGTTTAAAGTGCAAGGAATGGCCAGTGTCAGCACTAGCATGGGTATGTTTAATACTCAGCTCCCACTATTAAATGGAAAAAACTATGACTATTGGGCAATAGTTATGAGAGCCCTGTTTACCTCACAAGATTTATGGCAATTTGTTGAGGATGGTTTTGAAGAACCAGCAGATAAAAATGAGTTTAATAGCTTAACTCAGGCAGAGAAAGAGCTATTGAAGAGATATAAGAAGAAGGATGCTTTGGCCCTCTACTTCGTGTATCGCGTAGTGGATGAGAGTGTGTTTCCAAGGATAGCAGCAGCTAAGACATTCAAAGAAGCATGGAAAACTATCAAGATAGCCTATCAAGGCATGGAGAAAGTAAAGACAGTAAAACCTTAGTTCATTGAGGAGGAAGTTTATGACGAAATCTTAGAGAAAACAGTGAATGATAAAAACTGTTTGTTTCATGATGAAGATGATGATGAGATAGCTGAAATGCATCCCCAAACAGGAGTGCCAACACAAGGGCAGCAAGTCGCACCCTTGAGGAGAAAAGAATGTGCTTCTCCAAGCACACCATAAGAAGCAACAAATGAAGGTACAAATTCTTTTTTTGCTTTATCTAGTCATGTTGATGACCCTGTTCATTTCGAAGATGCAGTTAAAGATAGGCAATGGACGGAACCCATGAATGGGAGAAAGGAATTGAAGTTCCTTGAAGATCTGTTTAAAGAATATGGTGTTCGATATGTAACTCTTGCCAAGATGGCTGAGATGGTCTTTACTGCCAACACCCTTGTCAATATGACGTAGGAAGAGATAGAAGATTTGATGAAGACCCTGGTAGAACTCTATCAGATGGATCTTCGTACAGGGAAGAGATATGAAATTACATTTGCCATAAGAGGAGAGAAGGAGCAGGTTGCTGATATTCTGACCAAACCATTGGATCAGAAAAGTTTCGAATTTTTGATGAAATGTCTGGGCATATGGCATGTGATTGTAACTTAACATGGGCTCTTACACAAGCTAAACCCATGCAAAACAAGAAAGTTACACAAGTATGGAGAAGGAAGGAAATACAATCTGAAAGTCCCTTGAGCTCCCCAGCCAATCTAAGTTTCTTTTGAGAAGACTCTGCCAAAAGGAGACAATGCATACAGTTAGGGGGAGCCTATAATTTTTATCATTATTGCTAAACTATATTCTTTGATGAATATCTTATTATAGGGGAGAGATATGAAATTAAATCTGCCATAAAAGCAGGGAAGAAAAGTCAGCAGGGCATGGAGCCATGCATGAAATTTTTTGTTGAGAATGTTTATTTTATGCACAGTAGTGCAGAGGTGAAGCAGCTTTGAGCTTGTGGAAGCAAAAGCCATGAAGGTATGTGTTTGTAATGGTTGTTAAATGAATTATATGCATTGTAATGCAAAACAAGGAGATCCGCACATCAGTGCGAAGGCAGAACAAAAGGCAAAAGATGAAAAATGAAATGGTTCGCAGCAGCGAATAAAAACCCAGGAGAGCACAACAGTGTGACAGGAAGAAAGACTTGTGGCAGCAAATCAGTAAACCAAAGTAAGCATTTCTCAGCTTACAACAGTAAATGCAAAAGTTTTAACACAACAGCGTGTTGAGAAGAAAAAGAATTCGGAGCAGCTTGCAAATGGAGTATAATTTTTTCACAGTAGTGTGAATTGGAATGCATAGTAGCGTGATGATGTTTGGATGTTCACTGGTGGGAAAGGAAAGGAATGCGCAACAGTGCAAATCTCATAATGTTTGTTGGTGAAGATATGCAAGTAATATGAAGAAAGTGAAGAACGCAGCAGCCTGAGCAGAGTAAATAAAACCAGAAGAGTTATGTAAATTCTGTTTTGTTGGGAGATTGAAATGCATTGAAATGCAGTGCGAATGTAATCAGGTTGCATGTAAGAAAATTTTTATTTTACAGCAGTGAATGAGGATTTTACACAGCAGTGTAAAATTATTTGTAAAAGAGGCAGAGTAATATTTTTGCTGTTTTGGAACTGCATCTAAAGCAGTATCTGGTTGTAATCTGGTTGTAATCCCTCTGTGAGAGGAAGTGAAATTTTGGTGAATCCCTCTATCAAAGAGGAAGGTGCTTTTCAACACAGTCTTTTGGTGAATCCCTCTATTAAAGAGGAAGGTGTTTTTTTTGGCACAGTCTCTTGGTGAATCCCTCTGTCAAGAGGAAGATGCTTTTCAACATAGACTGGTGAATCCCTCTGGTTTAGAGGAAGATAATCTTCAACATAATCTCTTGGTGAATCCCTCTATCAAGGGGAAGATGCTTTTCATCATAGATTGGTGAATCCCTCTGGTTTAGAGGAAGATGCTCTTCAGCATAATCTCTGGTGAAATTTTCCCATAACAGAAATTTTGCTATCAGTTCCTAGTGTGACTTCTGATTTCATATTTTTATCTAGGGTAGAAAAGAGAGCTATATTTCCTTTCATATGGTTGTTGCAACCTGAGTCTAAAAACCATATGTCTTCACTATTTGTTTCAGCCATGTTACAAGCTAACAACACATTATTTTGGCTGATGTTTTCTCTAATAACATTTGCATTTTGTCTATTACTCATATCATGCTACTTCTTCCTACATTCATTGGCATAATGCTCATATTTTTTACAATAATATAATTGGACATTGGATTTTTCATACCTTTGTCCTTGAGCATGATGTTGTTCTCTTTATTGGCCGCTGCCTTGGCATTGGTTCTGATTTGAATTGCTGCCTCTTCCTTTAGCATTTGCTGGACTGTTCCTTCCACCTCTGTTCTGACTTCTGCCTCTTCCTCTCTTATTTCCTCTGCCTTGACCTCTTCCTCTTCCAAAGGACATCTGGGTCTTAAAGGCTTGCTCTAGAGATGATTTTTCATTCGTACTCAATCTCTGCTCATGTGTTATCAGTGATGCATGTAGCTCATCAACTAAAAGTTTGAGAGATCCTTTGTCTCTTCAATGGTGGTGACTATAGCATCAAACTTTGAGGGTAAGACCCTCAATATTTTCTCCACAATCCTCCTTTCTTCAATGGTTTCTCCATGATTCCTCATCTGTGTGATTAGACCAATTACATGTGTGAAGAATGAGTCAATTTTGTCTGACTCTTTCATGTTCAAATTCTCAAAATCTCTCCTCAGCAACTTTAGTTTTTTTGTCTTCACTTTCTCCATGCCTTGATAGGCTGTCTTGAGAGTTTTCCATGCTTCTTTGGATGTCTTAGCTACTTCTATCCTTGGAAACACACTCTCGTCCACTGCTTGATACAAAAATACAAGGGATTTTGAGTCCTTCTTCCTATTGCTCTTCAGCAGATCCTTCTCTGCTGGACTTAATCTATTGAACTCATTTTCATCTGCTGGTTCTTCAAAACCATCTTGAACTAATTCCCATAAATCTTGACAGACAAACAGGGCTCTCATGGTTATTTCCCAATAGTCATAGTTTTTCCCATTAAACTGTGGGAGTTGGGTGTTAAACATACCCATACCAGTGCTTGTGCTGGCCATTCCTTGCATCCTTAGTTATGCTTCAATTTCTTGACTGTATATTTTAAAACAACTAACTGCTTCTTCAGCAACACATAAAAAACTTTGTGAAATACCTGAGTATTTTCTTGACTGAGCCTTCACTCTGCTGGAGAAGATCTACTGCTGCAACAAAAGACTCCTCCCTTAAGCTTCTTTGTCACCTTCAAAGAGCGTAAGCCTGCTCTGATACCACTGTTGGGGATTTTTCTGGTAAAATCCCAAAAACACAAAATTCAAGCACACAGAGGCAATGCTCTGTTTTCCCTTACTCCAGGATCTTCTTGCACAGGGAAGCTTTTAAAAAAAATTGTCGAGAAGAGAGTATTGCACCACCATAAAAGATTTCTATTCATTAGAACAAAAATTACTGATACATATTCATCCTCTTTCACTCAGAGGGATTCACCAAAAAATTTCAACAAAATTACTCTGTCTCCTTTGAAATTTTACACCACTGTGTGTAAAAATTTCATTTACATTCACTACTGTGTGAAAACAAAGATTACAAGGATTTACTGCTGTAAAAGAAATAAAAAGATCAACACACTGCTGTGTAAAAAACTATGTATTCACCAAAACTTACTTTTTCCTTTTCACTGTTGTGTGAAACAATTCATGGTTTTTTTTGATACATGCTCCCCCTGGTTTTCTTCATTCACTTCTTCGCACTGCTATGCGTTTTTCTCTTGCAAAAGATTAACAAAGTTCAACTCCTCAAAAATACCTGAGCTCCACTATTTTCTTTATGCACTGCTGTGCAATTTCTCTCTCAGTTTTTTTCGCTCCCCCGAGCTCTCATATTACTATGAAGTCAACACACATTTTTTAAACATATATGAAAAAAAAACAAAATGCACAATTACATTTTACGTACCATAAATAAAAAAAAACTTAAATGTTTACCAACACCTATGACAACTTATTAAATCCCTTCATGGAAAAAGTTTGCAGTCAACCAAGCTTGTATTTTACTCCACGCAACATTAACTGCAGGCTCGTATGCAACTTGGAATGCAATCAACGGCAGAGATTAATGCAATCAACGACAGAGATTGATGGAGCAGATCGGACGAAGGAGGTGAATATCGGAAGGCCTTTTTAATCGACATTTACCTTCCGAGAAATTGTCAGAGGGTGATGTCACGCCTCAGCCACGCGTCAGCACTTGAAATTTCTCGGAGCGTCTATGTACGGAAACCACTTTACGCAAGAGCGGGTTCGAGAAACTTACCGGTGGTTTTATGGTTTTTCTGCTATGATTTCGGGGTTTGGTACGGCTGCGTTGAAATTACATTTTCAACATGGGCTACTCTAGGTTCAAATTCATTATTAAAAAACATTTTTAAAACATCGTTTCAATTAATTCTACTGCCGCATTACTAGTACAAATCTCCATATCTACATGCTCTTGCAATGTACATCAATGAGGTTTTCGTTCGACTACCTATCCTCCATCATTACAGAACTGGGTGTGCCATAGGTGGGAGAAGAAGGTAGGTAAAGAAAAATTGTCGAATTGAAATGAAATGAAGTAGATTGGAATGAAGCGGTGGTGAATTGCAGCGACCAGTAGAGATCATGGTCGTCAAAGGCTATTCAGACGAAGAATATTCCCTTTCAACACAATCGCCAGTGGCCACCATCTAGTTGTAAAAAAATAAAATTCAACCCGCGTACATCCACCCGGGGTTGATATAGAGACGCCTTCACTGAAATATGATTATTTCAAATTATATGGTTAAATAAAAATCTAAATTATTTCATAATTAACCAGTAAAATTAAAAAATAAATATATTTAATATTTAGTTAATAAATTTTGTAATGACTTTATGGTTTTTTTTAAATATTTATTATTTTTATGCATTTAATTAATGGGAGTTATGATAAGACTTATGAGAGTGTAATTATTTTATTACTATTTGAGTTAATAAATAAATTATTTGGAAATTTTTAGGAAGGATCACTAGAGTTTATAAGACTTCTCGCCATGTTAGTAAAACACGTTGGTGGAAGTCCACAGACCTTCCATAAAAGTCTTTTAAAAATACATAGGGGAATTTTTTTTCTTTTTAAGTAATGGGAGAGAAATATTATGTTAGTCACTTACTTGGATAGAAGAGAAACACTAACTAAGGTGGATTGAAGTATAAGAGAAAAATGTGTGTTTTCAAGAGAGAAAAAAATATTTTTCGAAGAAAAACAAAAAAGGCCATGCAAAAGGTTGTTAGACATTAAAGTAGGACATTGCAAAAATATGCTAGGAAAAAAATCTCTAAATTAAAACACCTAGAATCAAACATATTGTTAGTTCTAGAGGACAAAAAGATCTTAGCTCAAAGAGACTAGTAGATGTAGTTCATGGTTAGACGGTAACTGAGTAATTCCCATATAGAAATTAAAATTAGACTTTTGTTGTGTTTTTCTATGGATATGTCATGGTAATTGATATGTAGACGTAGTTTAGTGAAGGAAATGTGCACATTCTCTAAATCTTTATTTGTTTCTAATGATTGATTTTTCATGCATGCAAGTGCAAGTATCTGTATTCAATGGTAGATCCTAGGAATATGAAAGAAAATTAACATGAACTTTTAGTTTTTATAATTTTATAAAAATAAATATTATTTTGCATATATATAATAGATTTGGGGATGTGATAGAGTATATGCTAAGGTATGCATACATGTACAAATCTTTTCCGTTGAATGTAAAAGTTTTACTTTATTTAAGTCATATATATTTCGGGATGTGATAGAGAATATGTTAAGGTATACATGTATGTAAAATTCTTTTCCTCTAAATGTAAAAGTTGTACTCTATTTAAGTCATTGGGAGTATAGAAAAAAAAATAAAAAAACCAAATAAAAGAGTCGTTTCATAGCAGAATGATTAACAAAGTTGTTGTTAAGGCACACAATTTTGTTTTTCCTTTCCTTCCTTTGAAGTTAAATGAAGATCTCAATAGATTTTATCTCAATATTTTTTATTTACACTATTCCATCGTGTGTTTAATGAAGTGAAAAGGTTAAAGAAACTCTTAAAAAAAAATCACTTTAGCCATATATTAACTATGTAGATCTATACAAGATAGTCTCACCCAGGTTCTTTCCTTAAAGGACAAGGAGTTATAGATTATAATATTTATGCAAAAAGGAGTCGTTTAAGTACATCTAATATAATTTATGATTACAAAAGAATGGTATCGGAAGTTATTACAATGTGGGAAACTAAATGAAAATAATTACTAAGTAAATTAAATGAAAGGCTTATGACTTTGTAAGAAAAGCTAGATGTACGAGTTATTTGGAATAGGAATCATTAAAATGTGGTATGCAAACTGAAAATAAATTAAATTACAGAATGAATTCCAAGGATGGTGTCGCTAGGTCTTACAAAGAAGAGAAAATTGGTACAACCATTTCCAAAAGAAATAAAAAATTACAATCCATAATTGGATTCTATATATTGGTCCATGAATAGGACTTGACACTACGATCGCGGTGAGCCTAACTAGAAACACTGGTTGGCAAAACCAGAATGCATCCACAAAGTAGTGGGGATAGAATAGGAATTTGAATCCGGAAGTGAAATCCCCGCTTAGTTATGGAGGTCATTGGGAGGAAAAAATAGAACCCATGCAAAAAAACAACATATATTTTTAGGGGATACCTACCATGAGTGCGACAAAAAAGAGACAAAATTAGACCTCAAATTTGAGTAAAGAAAAAAATTGTTATTGAAACATGGTAGCGATCTGAGACAAATAAATACATTTACCTATGTGGGGTGTCGATTGGGGTTATTCCTTAGCACCTAACATGAAAATCCAAGAGATTAACATAGGAAGGGAAAACAACTTGAAGTATCCCAACAATATAGGTCATTATGGAGTATTACCTTCCATCTTGTGCTCTACAAAGGCACTCGGGTCCTATGAGTCACCCATATGGTAAAGGAAGGTGAGCCTAACCGTAACAAATACCTAGAGTCAAAGTGTTGAAATTTCCCCATCTTACACTGTGCCAAAATTGTAAAATGTTTTCCTATCTCACTAAGCCACCTGTGGAGTAATTCGAGAGGCATAATTTGGGTTTTGGTAGCATTAAGCTCGAAATTGATTGAGAACAATAAAGGAAAATACCTATATGATAAAAGCTCATCTATGAGAATTGGATTAGCATCTAAGGTCCCCTTGCACCGGAACAACCTAAGAAACCAAGGAAATTAACAATAATAATCAACATGAAATGGAAATATGACAAAAAAATTGAACTGAAAATGTAGACACAGTTTTACCTCAGGTCGACCACATTATGGAAGTCACCGAAACAAGAATTTAAAACCTACTAGTACAATGGAAAAAGTGACGAGCTTCACATTACAACATCAAGTTAGATAAAGAAAATGAAATATGCATTTTATTGTGCGACAATACCAATTTCATTGGGAAATTACAAGTGCGTGGAAATGTAACATAGACGTACCATTTTATCCCTACTGTGGAATGGTATAGAGTCATAGGGTAGCATAGCAAGAAAGAGTTTAACCAGTCAGGGTTGCTCCAGAGTGGCGCTAATGAGTTCCATGAGGAGCGAATGAAAACGAAACTTCAGAAGAGGTAGATAAAATACCTTAGGTTTACCTAAGAGTGATCACCACCATTTAATTACAAAAATTTGAGAACCACCATCCCCAGCTTTAGTACATTTTTCATGTGAAATTCACGTGGGCATGACCGTGTGGCTAACGCCCATTAGGCCTGTGGGTGAGATGAACATGCGTCCAGTTACGTAAGATATGTTAAACCTTAGAACTATAACTATATTCACTTGTAGGAAGATAACAGAATGTGACATTCATAAAAAAAAAAGAATATAAACCAATAAGGGGAATTTATATAGTAAATCCTAGAGAGAAGACATGGGAAGTGTATTGATCGCTTAAGAAGGGCATGAACAATACAAAGTTCGAGACATGGTAAGATGTAGAATGTTAACCTCCGGTTTTATACTAATACACATTGGAAGTAATAAGGAAATAAGGAAAAATACTTAGCTATGGGTTGCACTTAGCCCATTTTCCCAAGTAAGGGGATTTAACCTTGTTCATATAATTAATTTAAATGTTTGGAAACCTAAGTGAAAAAAAAAAAATCCGAAGAAACATAGAATTAATTAGAAAAGGGTGAATGGATTAAGAACCATATTTACTTTATGGAAATAGAAAGTGACATACTAAAACGTAAAGTTCCTTTATGTCCATAATTCAACCCGAGGCACTCAAAATGGTAGAATAAGACACATAAGGCCTATAACTACAAAAGCTAGAAAAGTACAAAGAGAAGAAAAAAACAAATGGTGATGAGTTAAAATGGGTATGTGACAAATTTAGTTTTAATATTTTTTTAATTGATAGAAGTTTTATTAAAAATATATTTTCATTTAATTCGTGAAAATTGAAATAATGTTTTGAGATAATTTGGTTTAGTTAAAACCAATACAAATAACTGCAAAAACTGAATCGTAACTGACAAATGTTTGACACAGGGCACTCATGGTTCCAATAAGTCACAGGTATAGCGTTGAAACTTTAATGCATTTTTGAAATTTCAAAGTGACTATCCTAAGATTTATCAAAATATGCATTTTTTAAATTTCAAACCAATTATCCTAAGTTTCATCAAAATCATGAAGTTTCCGTGGATAAAAGTTTGTTTGCAAGCGTATGTTTTTTTGAACATTGATTAAAACATGAAATGTATTAGTTGGTCGAGGGCATTTAATATTCCGTGCGTGTATCGATAGCTATAGTGCAGGTTGGTTTTTAAAAGCTTTGGATAAACGTAAAACTTATAAACACAATCCAATAAACTTCGCTTTTAAAAACATTGGATAAAGGCAAAACTTAAGTTCAGCGTCTGCAATTATACTCCAAAAACTTTGGATAAAGGCAAAACTTCCGTTAAAATCAAGTTCGACATCGGCAGTAAGACCCCAAAGCTGAATGGCCAATGAAAATCATCTAAAAATATTTAAATGATTTAAAAAATTCACTTTTTGGGTAAAACTTCGGTTAAAGTATTGAATAGCGGTTGATATTTAAAAAGTCAAACGAAGTTAATTTAGAGTCAAAGCGATATCGATCGCTATATACCTGCTGGCAGGTTTAATCTTCACAATGAACTGATTTAATGTTGTTAATTTAATGCTGTTACGTATAGTTTAAGATTTTCTTGTGCATGAATTTTAAAATTGGTTAAATTTTAAATAATTTTTCATTTTTGATATTGAGTTTATATAATGTTTTTATTTTCTTGGTGAGAAGAATAGATGGTGTTTGATTGATAAGGGAATATAAGTTTACATTTATGAAGATAGAAGAATTGAAAATTGTATTCTTGATTTTACAATCAGATCACTATTATAATCAAGTGTTGTAATATTTTTTTATTTGAATTGTGATGAGATAAAAAGTTACATTTCATGTGGTGAAAGTATTTCATTGCTATCATCTTATGTGATAGAGGTTGTGTTTGTTCCATGTAATCATACTATGTCACTTTAAAAGTAAGCAATCCCTTAATTAAATATTCAAGATAATCATACTTAGGGATTATCCGGCCTAACAGCTGACCAGAGTTTTATTAATAAGCACTGGACCTTGTTTGTTGGACGATATTGAACTCGATTTCATGTTCGCTAACCAGTAAGAGTGGGTACAATTCTTTTGATTTTGTTTTTTTCTATTTCAAATAACGGTAATCACTTCAATACAACATATTCCTTACTTCTACTTCTGATTAATTGATTAAGGTTGTGCCTCTTTGTCAATGTCCTGTATTTTTTCATTCTTTAAGATTCAAGCTCTCATTTTTGCAATTTGCCGATATTTCCGCATCTACACCTTCGTATTGTGCACATTGAAACCCACCTTTGCACAAATTTCGTCTGCATCTCCATCTTTATGCAAGGTAATTTTTTTGTCATTATTTCAAAACACTGCGTTTTCGCAAGCCACACCTCACATTCCACAGGCCACACTCTGCACTTTGTCCTTCACACTCTGTAGGTCACACTCCACAAGCAATGCAGAAGTGTGAAGAAGTGTGATTAGCAATATCAGCACACTTTTCATTACATAAACAAAATTTCTTACCTTTTCACAATGCATTGCGTAAAGAAAATGCCTAACCATTAAAAAGTATAATCCAAAATACCAAATATTAATATTAATATTAAAAAGTATTAATATTAGTTAAAAAATCTATATCTGTTTCATGGGATAGAAAGGTGCATAAACGATACATAGAATCTTTTCATTTTTAATTCAGTTGGACATCACATTCCCCTTTGTAGTAAAATGAGAGTATAACGAGGATTAATGAAAATTTTAAAGATAATTGCATTCATTTTCATAAGTTGAATATTTTGTAAATAAAACAAGTTGCTTTTGATTTTCTCTGTGGAAATGCTAATATCGTTGCTCTAGATTTCTTTGGATATTTAACAGTGATTTTGACTATTAAGTCCCTATAATAACACTGTATCTCCTTTATTGTTATTGTTAGTGTAGCCCCTTATTGTTATTTTTATGCCCATGTATTTCTCATATTATTATTTTTGTGCCCCATAAAAGCCCACTATTGTTATTGTTGTGCCCTTACATTATTATTGTTATATAGGCTTTGATTATATTGAGACCCCTTAGACTCCTATATATACCAAGGAGGTCTTATCATTTGCATCTTCCAAAAATTGTTCATTTATGTATTATAAAGGAGGTTTCCCATCGAAGAGGCTAATTTTTAAGTCGTCGATCTATCTTTTTTTCTATTTTGTGAGATGTTGGCACTACATTTGGTATGAGAGCTTTCGATTCTAGGATATTTCTTCTTCAAATAGGTCATCTTGGAATTTTCGCTATAATTTTTTTTCTACATGGCTTCAGAAGCTAAAATTGAAACCACATGGAGCTTAAATATTGGTGAAATTTGTATATTGATTTGAGATCTTGGTTCACTGTATTTTCAGAGATATGATTAGAGGACGTTAAGGTTTTTGCAGGCTCCAGAATTCAATCTCAAACAGGTGACTTAGGGAAAATGGTCATAACTTTCTCTCTAAGCCTTGTGTTTGAATTTTGTAATACTTTACTGAAATTTCATGGACTCTAGTGCTTCTTGTATTATTTTAAGGGCCGAAGGTTGAAACAAGGACACATGGCACTTAATACAAGTTTTCTCTACTGAATTAGACTATAATCAGGTCATCATGGGAGATTGGGCATAACTATTTCTTGAAGAATCCAATCTCAGTTTGACTTGTGGTGTTAAGCAAAGCACTTAGAGGGACACCATAGGATGAAATTTTAGACCTTAGACAGCAGAAATTATTGAGATAAAATAATTTCAATACAAAGCTCCTAAAAGGCAATAAAAAGGTGTGTATTTTGTTTTTTAAATTTGCATAACTTTTGTTTGAAAAATAAGTTTGGAGTGATTCAAAGGGAATGGTGAAGTATATATATAAATTTTTTATTCCAAAATCCCTCAAAGTAAAAAAATTGAGACACCTAGTAAGTAATCAGAAATTTCTACTATGACACATGAAGAAGAGGAAGACATGCAACATGATATATCAAAATTGAGAGACCAAGTGCAACAAATTTTTCTCTTGCAAAGAGTAACCAAAAATGAAGTGGAAGCTTTGAAGAATGGTTTAAAAGTAGACATGGAAGATTTGAATGATGGAATTAATGTTAAGATGGAAGGCTTGAAGGAAGATATAAAGGATGGAATTAATGTTAAGATAACTACAACAAAAAAGGTCATTGGTGAGGGTCGCAAAATGTCACCATAAGCTCATTAGTGATAGTCAAACAAGTCTCCATCACAAAAAATTGAACATCACCAAAGGTGGCATTGCCAAAAGTATAGGTTTTGTGGTGATATTCAAGGTTCATCACCAAAAACGATTTATAATGATGAATAGTGATCGTCACCATTTCATATGAGCAATGGTTACGGTCCTTAGCCATTGTCACAAAAATATGAACGTCACCAAAGGTGGCCTTGCCAAAAGTATAAGAATTATTGTTACATTTAAGGTCCATCACGAATAATGATTATAATGATGGATTGTTATCGTCACCATTTCATATGAATAACAACAACTTATTGTGATGGACCTTTCATGGCCATCACTATTGATGCATATATATGGTGATGTTCATTGATCGTCACCATTTCATATTTTGGTGAGGTTCGAAAAATGACACCATAATTTCATTGGTGACAGTCAAAAGAACCTCTATCACCAACAATTAAACGTCACCAAAGGCCACACTGCCAAAAACATAGCTGTTTTGGTGAAATTCAAGTTTTGTGACGAAAAATGTCACCATAAGCTCATTGATGATGGTTAAAAGAGCCTCTGTCACCAAAACCTGAGTATGAATATTAGGGAATGGTGAAATCGAACCACGAACCTCCATATGAATATTAGGGCCCTCGCAAAGATAGTAGATAACCAAGGAAGGTGGAGGCTCGACAATCCTATTGTTAGGACCTCAGAGTTAGTACAGAGACTGGAAGCCTCTGAGAATAAGATCACCTGCATTGTCGAGCATTGGCTTGATCACATCTAGGAGAGTTTGTGAGAGAATTCTCGGTCGTTACCTCAGTTAGTTACAACAAGGCAGAGCAGCACTTTTTCAAAGGTCCACGAGGTAAGTACTTGAAGTCTTTAAATACTTGGACTAAGATGTTATTGTGCAAAAAATTGGTTATGAAACTACCTTGATGTTCGGAGCTACATGAAGTGGAAATACTTATAGAAATGAAGGAAGAAAGGGTCCTGAATATAGCCCATTAATTTCACCTCCTTTGACTGATGAAGAGGGAGTAGCGCATGCTTCTTCGCAAAGTGCAGTTCAGTTGATAAAACAAGGGTTCCCGCAACTACCACCTCCACCTTCACCACTGTCACCAATGACATTTCCCACACCATCACCACCTCCACAACAGTTCAACATGGCAAATTTAGTGAAGTTTCCTTTGTTTAAAGGGTTTGGAAAATGAGGACCTGGACTAGTTCTGGTTCGTCGTAAAAGCTGTATGGGAAGCTTAGGGTGTCACAAATGGTCACATGAAGAAGGCGACGTTGGTTAGTGCTTTTCAAGATCAAGTGATAACTTGGTACATCAAGTACTCTAATGATAACCCAAACTCTGGCTTGGCAGAGATCCAGACGACGCTAAATAAAGAGTTCAGTAGGCCTAAATCTAAGGTGCAGTCGATTGTGGGATTCAAGGAAATCGCAATGAAACTAAGAGAGACACCTTGGGAATTGGATAATAGATTGAATTGTAAAATCCGTGAAGCTAATATGAACTTAACATATGGACAACACCATGAGTTGTTCGTGGCTTTGTTCCTGCCTCACCTAAGGGTTGCGCTGTCACAACAGAAGATTACAACTCAGGAAGAGGCCTTGGAGATTGCAATAAGATTGCATGAAAATCTGTTGTAAGATCATATCTTGGGGGTTCAGTAGATCCATTTGGAGTTGAAAAATAGTTTCCTTGAAATGCAAAGTCTGAAGTAGGACATAACCATTTGGTTAGAGGTGCACAAAGAGGTATGGTGGTTGAAATGCAAAGGTTAGGGGCATGAAAAAGACCACTACCCAGTCTTTGCGAACTATGTTGCAGGAGGAGGACTGATGCCTTTGAGGCCGAAAGCCCAAGCAAGACTGAGCACAGGACCTATGTTGTGGTGCGATATATGTCAAGTAGCAAGGAAACATACGACTAATAATTTTTATTTGCTACAGAAGTTTGTACAAACATCGCAACAACAGTTCTGCAACTTATGCAGGTCGGTAGGGAATGATGAGCACAACTACTGAAGTTATGAATTGATGATGGACAGAACACCTGCCTATAGAGTTCAAGCAAAAATTCGGCCTCCTAGCCAAAGCGTTGGAATGGCGCGAACAAGATTTCAGGGGCACAGATGAGGATGAGGAGGAGGAGGACCTGGCAGAGGTTGGCGATAGTTGATCTGTTACAATTGTGGAGGACCAGGACACTATGCCCACGAATGCACTAACTCAATGCATCTGTCATGAAAATATTGTACTTAGTTTGATCATGAAATTGAGGATTGTCCCACAATGACAGTAAGGATACACGACAAAGGGGTTCTACCACCGCAGCCGAATCAAAACCTGCAGATGATGAGGGTTGAGCCTCGTGAAGAGGATCCGAACGGGAATATAATGCTCCAAAGTGGAATTGTAACAAGCGAAGATAAGGGGAAATAACCTAAAGACAGTGCATGGGTTCACAAAGCTCGACAGAAGGAGAATGAATTTGATTTTGAGCACGCACACAAAACATTCATGGAAGTAAAGAAGAGCTTCTCTGAAACCTCTACCTCAGGGAGCCGGGATAAACCTGTTTAGGAAATGGACCCTTCTATGCTTACGTCCTTTCTAGAGACCTGCATGACGTTGTTGCATGATAGGAAGGTTTTGTAGGGGTTACATGAACTTATAAATAAATGTGTCAGAAACACTCTTGGTGAACCGAACGTGGTATGTGTTATCACTCAGGTTGTCCCTAGGCTCCTGTAGGGATACGGCCGAGGTAACCAAAAACCAATCTTTGGATTGCAAGTTCTAGCCCACCTGCGATCAGAGAGGGCTCTCTCTTGGTGATATAATTTTGTTGATGATTTTAGGATATCTTTTTGGTTCAGGGGTTTTTGTTTGTGTTTGGATCGAAGGAAAATGCTTTCAGGCAGAGAGGTACTTCATGAAGTGATAAGTTTCAAACCATTGGGCATGGAGTCATGGATTAGGATTATCAGTGCGTTTTCTTGGTCGTAAGAGAAATATGAAGCAGGATAGTTGTTCATAACACAATCTTCAAACTAAAAGGATGAATGATATGTAAGGAATGAGAGGCACTTAAGAATCTTTCACTCAGCTTAACAGAGGGAAGGATAATCTCTATCTAGGGGCAATGAAGAATCCCTAGATAATTGTCTAAGTTTAGGGCAAACATGAGCCATGTGGAATTCATATTTATGCCTAAACAGAGGAAAACATTAAGAAACAACAGGAATTGAGCATAGAGTGTATTTAAACAAATTCTAAGCTAATATTCTTTTATGTTGTTTAGATAGTAACTTATGAATGGAAAACAGAGGTAAGAAGCACTTATTGAGTTATGCAACAGCACGAGAATTCCATAATCACTCTTCAACCGGTAAACACAGTGAACAATCCATTCTCCAAAGCTCATAAGCAGTCTTTGATTATAGAAACTTATCAGGTGTTACAGTGCAAGTCTCTCCTGGAGCAAAATCAGCTAAAGATATCTTCTTTACTAACCAACCAACCAACCAACCCTTAATACAGTCTTCAGGGCTGTCTTTATAGTGAAAATATCTCAAACTTATTTATTACAATTGACCTAAAACATGTCTACAAAAAGAGCTTTCTAAACCTAAAACGGTGCCAAAATTAAATGCAGGTAAATATCTATTAAACTATGTCAGAGGAAGCTGGATCAAAAAGAGTGCAATGTGGCCCTTGGTGGCTCGATGCAGTACTGCTGGAATAACTATGCTTTGGTATTTGCAGTTCTGTTCTGGTGTGAGTTAAATGTGCAATAACCGTGATTTGAGAGTTTTGAGTGGCCTCGCCCTTTTCTTTGACTTTTCTGGAAGGTATTTAATTTTCACCTACTTTGGGCCACTGTTAAGATTTTCGTTGATACTCTTTGCCACTACATTGATGGTCTTCGCCGCTTTCTGATACTCTTTGATGTGCTTTCTCTCTCTAAATTTGATATGATACTCTTTAATATCTGTCTCTGGTCTCTTCCTGTCTTCGAATCGGTTTAATTTGGCAAAATTGGGCAATTTCGGCCTTTTTCAGTGCAAAACGAGCCAAGGAATCAAAAGATTCACCAATATAGCCTATTTCCCATAGTGATGCGTGATTAACGCTTCGCGCTAATCGTGCATCGAAAACTACCTCTGTTTCTCATTCCGGAGCTCTGAAGCTCGGCTTTTGCTCTTGCGCGAATTTTCGGTTTTTTGGCTGCTGACGTCAGCATGATGTCAGCAGTACGGCGGATGATGTCAGCATGATGACGTCAACAGTGGGGTCCTTTAGTACGAGTGTGACGTTAGCATGCTGACATCATCAAGATGACGTGGCGATACGACAGGGTGATGTGGAGGGTGACGTGGGCCGGGCGCAGGCTGTGTGAGGTGACGTGGAGGGGACGTGGCAGGATGAGGTGGCGCTCCTGTTACGTGAGGGGAGGGTAGTTTTTCTTGGGCATCGGACCGCCTTTGGTACGGAGGTGGTTTCTATCAGGGGCGGCCCGATGCAATGGGAGGCTGCCACCTGTCCCGGTGTACGACGGTAAAACCGTCAGACGTCGGGTGGTAACCTACCGCCATAATCAGGCACGCAATGTGAACAAGGACCGTCGGATCTGGGGAAGGCGATCTGACGGTGGACGGAAAAGGGAGATGCGCAGGGTTTAGCAAAAGCGTGCATGCGTTAAAGGCTTAATTTTTCATGGCACTGTGGGTTTTAAACTTTGGAAAACGAATAAACTGTGTTTTGCGCGGTGGAAACTTATCAAACAAACATTAATAGTTTTCACAGAAGAATGCGCGGGGAGGGTTATTAGCCTTTGGAAAGGGTTTTCTTAGTGTTTGGAAGGGGTCTAGACACTTGGGAGTGGAAATTTTTGCAGAGGGAGGGTTCTTACTAAAGTCCAGGTGACTTAGTAATTCCCAGTGAAGTATTTGTGGTTATATTTCAACCAGGGGGAGGGGATATTTACATAAGGGGATTATCTACATAGTTTTAGTATGGGGATAAGGAAAATATAGGGAGTTAAATAATAGTGTCAGTAATTAATATGGAGATGACAAGAAAACGCTAAGCTTCAGAGGTCTTAGGCTTCAAAGGGGGGATAGAACCTTATAGAGAAAGTATGGATCCTCTTTGAGTGAAGCAGATCTTCACCCAAGCTAATGACATGAAAAATGATGAAACTAAGAGATATCAAGCAGATCTTGACCTCTTTTTAGGGAAATTAGTTAATGATTTGCGGGAGAGGGAGAAAGGGAAGTTAGTTATGCCTGTTTTGAGCTCTTTCACATAAAACTTCCAGGTGATTGTGCCCTGAGTAGAGATGACACCCTGAAAACATAGAATTGATCAAAAATCAAGATTCCGCAACCTCAAAACTACCTACCCAGCCTACTTACCTAACATTTTTTCTTCTTTTGATTTGGGTGCGCTTAGACTTGCAGACCCAACATTTCAATTTTTTCTTTTTTATGCCTTCCTATCTACAAACTACCCTTATTTCTTCCAAGGGCCCAGATTAAGAAGTTGGGCTCCTTTGATTCTCTACCTATCGAAGAATCTACCAAGATTAAGCTGTTTGGACAGATTTTCTTTCTCTATATTCTAAAACAGGAAATTGAAACCTAGGGAGACCAAGATTAAGCTGTTTGGACCTCCCTTCAGCTGAAAATTCTACAAAACTGGAATGACTCTTCAAAATTGGAAAGGAGTTAGATGAACTCTGAGTAGCCTTCTTTTCTTAGTGTCTGTTTAACAAATATGGAGCATTGCAGCATGCAAAGTATGACATGTTTGGCCTGTAAAATGTCAATCATGAAATATGAGTAACCTACTGCAGCAGGAGGCTAACAGTGGCTCCACTTGGGGATGACTTTTCCTTGTGAGAAGTCAAGAACAACAGGTCAGATTGCCTTGATTCTTCTGTTATTGTTGTGCTTTGAACTTGTTAGTGCTGACTGTTGGATTGATTTGATCTTTTGGACTGGTAATAGCTCTTTCCTTCAATTGTGCTACTATTAAACTGTAAAGCACTGCCTGCTTTCTGCTACGTGCTTTAGCATCATGGATTCTTAAAAAAATAAAATCAAAATGCTGATATATACAAACATTCTATGTACAGAATATAACATCGCCTGCTCTTTTCAATCAAAAGGATCATTGTAGTGCTTTAGCATTCGGCCATTGACAGGGCCTTCTTCAGCTGTGTTGCCATCTGGAGATCTGAGAAAATAGGTATTATTGCCTTGCACAACGCTGATAATGTAAGGACCTTTCCACAAAAAATCGAATTTTGCATGTTTGCCCTTGTCCTCTCTTCTTGAATCCCATCTTAGAAATTTTCTGCCCACCTAGAAATCCTCTGCTTTAGCCTTCTTATCAAACATCTTTTTGAGTTTTTCTTGCAGTATTTGAGCTCTGTCGAAGACTTGCTCTCTGGTTTGCTGGAGATGAATAGTTTGATTAACTCTTCTCTGCATGTCATTTGGTTCAGCCTGGATTTCCTGCAACAATTTAATAGTAGGAATGCCCAAAGATGAAGGAAATTTGGCTTCCATGCCGTATACAAGTTCATAAGGGCTCATCCCAATGGACTTCTTGGTGGAAAGTCTATCTGCCCATAGAGCATTTGTGAGCTTCTTATGCCAGCTCTTTTTGTTTTCCTCCAGCAATTTCTTTATGATATTGATGAGGCTTTTGTTGGAAGATTCGGCCAAGCCATTACCTTGAGGGTAGTAAGCTGTGGAGTGGCCTAAGGTAATGTGGTATTT